>JBAMYA010099967.1:4136-20556 GCA_037176975.1 Arrhamphus sclerolepis | reverse complement strand
CATATTCTATAGTTATAAAATTAATAAATTAATATTTACTGACTACTTACCTTGGTTAGCTAAGGGCGGCTACCAAATAAGTTATATTCCCATGATGTCACCGACGGGGTCGCTTCTTGGAAACGCCAGGGGGTGGTAAAACGCTCCAAGGGGTCGTATTCAAGTGCATGGACAAACGACAACTGTGGTCGTATCAGTTGGAGGACTTGTTGCATGAACTGTTGTTCAAAGGATGTTGCAGTTACAGTTATATAATATGTCTATTATGATTTGGATGCATAAAAAGGAGGGAAGATGAATATATTGGTAGGAAGATGCTGGATATGCCAGGGAAGAGAAAAGGGGAACAGTAAGGAGGGGCTTTCTGGTTGTGATGAAAGAGGATCTGCAAGTAGTTGGTGTGACAGGATGATGGAAACACATGATCCACTGTGGGGAGGAGGAAAGCAGAAAGGAGAAGCATCTGACATAAGAATGTAGTTTTTTTTTTTCTTTTCATTTAGTATATATTTTTTTTAGGTTTTCAAAAATTCATGATTTTGGAATAGGAAATCAGACTTACTGAAACGTCTTACCAGTGGAGCTAGAGGTTGTTAATTTTACCTCATAAATGTGGAGTGTTTACTCTGGATGCAAGTTAAGTTGGAATTTCTATTTAACTTTCTTCCTAAATTTTGTTTAGAAATAAACAATTAAGTTCAACTCTGAGCATCTGTAAAAACTCTGAGGACTATTTGTTCACTCTTTTGAAAATGTAAGAAAAGTGGGCATTATTAGGAACCTGACATTTCTGCACCTAAAAAGATAATCCTTTGACTCTTCAAAGCTTTTGGTAAAACTCAACGGGAACGAGCTCTGTGATACAAGCTGCCAAAATCTGAAAAGTGAGGAAATGATGCCAACAAAGTGAAAAAAAAATACATTTAAAAAGAAAAAGCTTCAAAGGGTTTCTAATTCATAGTCTTCACAGTCTGAAATGCTATTAAGAAATGGCAGACAAGGTGAACTGTAGTCAGGACCAAGAGAAGTCTCAGATAAAACATCATGTCTGCTGAAAGGCAAATCAAAGCCCCCAAATGACAACAAAGGAAGCTTTTGCTGAAATATCAGATGTGTGGCCATCCACAACAGTCAATATACCGATATCATATAGCATACCTATAATGTGACATATATCATAGAATATAAGTATGACTTACCTGCAATCACAAAATGTATTCAAAGCCTCAGGTACATACAATGACAAACTGGTATTGCAGGCAAAATGAGTTAAAATTGAGCTTTTTGGTCACACACATCTGCTGAATGCATGGGAAAACAATTTGCATTTTTATGAAAAGAAAACATGATTTACTGTCTTTGACACTGTGTAATGGTGAGTGGCAGAGGACATATTATATACACACAGGAAGAAAGGAAGGAATTCAGGTCAATGTTAGCAAATGCTGGATCCAAATGTCATGCTTACAGACGCAGGCATTTGCAATATGAATCAGGAAAGTACAATAAGACAATAAACTGCAATGACAATTTTTTGTGAAACACAAGTTAAAGCTTTTGAATGGCTTTTTTGTTTGTTTGTTTCTTCAGTTTGAGGCATTCTATTCACTCTATTCATGGTAGAGCACCACTTCTCACCACACGGGGGCAGCATATCGCGAGAAAGTTCATGTGACAGCCCCTGAATGTAATGGCGAGTTCCCACTTTGCAATTTCTACTGTCCTATAAGATTAATACACTTCCATTGCACAATGTGAAATTGTTATACAATTAATCAACAGCATGTTACGCTGTGCGATTGGGTGCATTTCAGGCTCTAAATGAAGTGCGAACACGTCATTTCCGTCATTGCCTCAGCAACTGCTAATGAGGCGATGGGTCGAAAGTTAGCGTTGCTGTAGTGGTGCTCATGTGCTTTAAAAACAAAAAAACAAAGCAAATGAAATCAAGAAAAAGATGTTATTTCTTCTTGATTTGGGTTACAAATACTTATTAATACAAATTCAATTCCTTCAATAAATCAGATTTTACAGTACTATGAACCACAAAAGCTTTTAGTGCTTCATAAATGTCATTGATCAAACTAAATAGTTTAAAAATATATAAATGTACCTTATACCATGTCCATCCTTTTATAACCACAGTCTATCTTTTGTCCGATACTTCCAGCAGGATAATGTGCTATAAAGCTCAGTTCATCTCAAAAGGATGTCTTGAACATGACAGTGAGGTAGCTATATTCAAATCATGCATCTATTTGAGGAATTTGTTGAATTTATATTACACAGAAATAAGGTTTTTGTCATGGCAACTTGGTACTAGCTGGTCGTACTTAATAAAGTGGCTTGTGGGTGTATGTTTTCTTGAATTTACAACATATTTAAGGTAGAGCTAACACCGCTGACCTCAAATAGGCCTATACTGCTGCAGAACAGAGCAGTGATAGTGGCCCTGGTGACCAATCATCCAAAATGAGGCCCATGGTGACAGTCTAATTGACGCACAAATAGATTTTAAGTCATGCCTATAATTATGGATCGCTCAGACATATATTGCAGTTTCTTGTCACTTGGAAGAGTCCAAGGCGGAGGCATGCTCTCTCAGATAGAAATCACATGCAGTGAGCCAAACCTCTTCAGGCATTTTTGGCTAAATGTCTCTGAGATAGGTTGTGAAATAACATTACATTTCATAAACTAAGTGATTTAACACAAAAAGGCTTGAATGAGAAAATAATGAAGGTTTAGGGTTTGTTTTTTGTACTTGGTGATGGATTTTTTTTTTTCAAAAGAGAGGGAAGCTTATTGCACGTTATTATACAAACACACAGTGAAACTTTTAGTGCAGGTACCATGATTCTTTTTAATGCTTGTTTCCACCTACATTTGAAGTTCACGAGGTGCATGTTGGTGTCCACCACGGGTTTTCTGTGGGGAGCGTCTGGCTCCCTCCCACAGTCC
This sequence comes from Arrhamphus sclerolepis, assembly GCA_037176975.1. Lineage (NCBI taxonomy): Eukaryota > Metazoa > Chordata > Actinopteri > Beloniformes > Hemiramphidae > Arrhamphus > Arrhamphus sclerolepis. The sequence continues at coordinate 17,595 of JBAMYA010099967.1, read as the reverse complement.
AAAACCATGCATATAAACTGACCACTGGAGTAAGTGTGAGTGTGCATTGATGTGCACCTCATTTGTCTCTGTGGTCCTGCAACAGACTGGTGAGCTGTCCAACGTGTGCCATAACTCTAACTGTCTGCCGACAGTTGGTGCCACAAAGTGGGTGAGCTCTTCTGTGCTCACCACTTGTCCCTTCATTCATCTTTTTACATTACATCTTCTTTATACATTTGTTCATTTTTGTTTTCATTTACCATTGTTGTTGTGGTTTTGATTCATTTACCATTCAAGGTTTCTGATTATGTTTTCAATGCGTATAGATGAACTGCAGCAAAGACAAAGCCATTAGTCAGTTCAAGCTACATCTATTGAACTGAAATTTGTCAGTTTTTGTTTGTTTTCTGACCCATCAGACAGGAAAAGTATTTGGGAGGAGTTGTCACTGAATTTCCTGAATTAAGTTATAACATAGATTGCATCGCTGCTTAAAACCAAGTGTTTGTTTTATCGATTTGATTTCTTTTGAAGTCATTTGTTGTTTTTGTCTGTTTTAATAATTCAGGTGAACTTGTTCATTTTAAAGCAATTGTTGGTGTCACGTTAATTTTCCTCTGAGGTTTTGTTACTTTGTCTGATCTTCATGTGAATTGATGAAAGATGAGAATAAATCTTTAGCACTAACAGGGACGTATGATTAAGTTTTCCTGCTGTCACCCTTTTTGGACACGGTTACGGTACACCACAGCTGGCGTGCGCTCACGTTATTATACAAGCCCTGTTAGAGAAACTGATTCTGATGAGGTTACACGTGTGTGTGTGTGTGTGTGTGTGTGGCCAATTAGGCTATTCAAAGAAGAAAGTACTTTGTTCCTACAAAGACCTGCGTCCAGTTTAGGAAATGTCCCTCACGAAACAGTTGTTTTGTTTTACGACATCTGTTGTGTGAGAAGTTATAATCTTATGTGACAGCTTTGTATGCAATGATTTGTAATCAAATCAGTTTCTTTATTTTCATATATAAATATAATGAACTGAATATATACAAGAGTCACTGAACTATATACAGAAAGTTAGTAGAACCATGAAAGATGAATTAACAAACGATAAGTATAGTAGGCACAACTATTAGACAAACTTTCCTGAAAACATCTGAAGACAGAAATAGAAGCAAAAATGAAAAAAAAGGAGGCAGATTCAAATATACGGAGGCTAGAAAAGTATGAATTGCATTACTTCCTTATGAAAAATGATCTTTGTCTTGGACTTAAACAAGGTCATCCCCACATTCCCTCATCCCCTGTACTGACGTCACAGTGATAGATGATCGAAGGCCTGTTGCACAGAGGGCTTATATCTCCTACATGGATGACATTTAGCCTCAAACACACACACGCACACACACATATTTCACATTCTGTCACAGTGCTGTGTCCGTGCTCCACAGCACGAGCATGACAGTGTGACTTGTAGGAAATGTAAGGAGGACGCAAGCAGTGCAAACTAATAGCTCCTGTCACCTTCAAAGCCTGATGCTTTGAGCACATTATGCGTGAAAATATACAGCTGCATCAGAGAAAGGGATAAATTAACAGAATTCAGTGATACCAGAGGAAATTAAAAATTCATTTCAGTTCACTCAACCAAGGAAAAGGTTCTTTTGTCTGGCATTTATGCAAATTAATACTTCCCATCTAAGCCTTCAGATATGGCTCATAACTTTACTAACTTTCCTGTTTGCAGTTTACTTTCATGTCTTTTGTTGATTTGATGTCGGTAGCCGAAAGTTTAATAGCGCAGCTCGTATTAAAAATGCCAGTTCCGTATTGACTGCTGCTGTACATTCACAGTTGAAGTTGATTCATTCAAGAGATCACCGAGCTAAATAAGGTCTGTTTTAGTAGAAACTGGGTGCAGGTGGATTTTAATGGCATACACCAAAATGTCACTTCCTTCAAGGAGCTATTATCATTAACTGTTTTCATATGAGAGAGCACCGTGGTGCGTGGAGTCATTAAGCAGCTTTTTGATCTGAAAATGCAACAAAAAAAAAAAAAAGAACCCCTGCAGTGACAGCAAAGTACCTGCTGAAGGTAGTGAGTTGTAATTGTATCAAAGTATTATATAATATATAAGCTCAGGTTTCAGCGCAACAGTGTTGGTTGTCATGGCTTCAGAGAAAATAAAGCCTGTTCATCACCTTTAGTAGCTTTCGATGCACCATTAAAAACTGTTACATGTCTTCAGCCTCTCTGCAAAGTGCAGCACACTTTTGGAAACATTGTGGAAGGTAAAAATGAAACATGTAGATTTTGTGTCGTTTTGGAGGTTGACCTGGCGATGAGCCAACAAAGAGGGGTGTCACACACGTGTGTTTAAGCTTAAAGTTAACATTTTTTGTTTAATTTGTATTTTAAATACTTTTTTTTTTTTAAAAAAAAAAGAAGACATGACCTGTCCAGTCTTCAGCCTCACCCAGTGACAGTTGACATAAGCATCAGCACCTCCATGACCTTGAATGGCAGGAAGCACTTTTAGAGGACAGATGAATGAATTGATGGATGCATGGATGGATAGATGGAATAAATTAATAAAGGTCTTTTAGCCTGATTCAAAAAACCATGCAGAGTGCTATTTCTTAAAGGTCAGTCTTTTTGACTTCTCAAGGTCTTCTGCCTGTTTTTCTAAAGAATTGACTGAAATCTTTTTTCTTTCTTTTCATTTGAGGATTAAGATTTTCCTTCTTTTCTAAAGCACCACAATGAGCTTCTAAACGCAGACAAACATCCCGTCTTCCTAAGACTGCATAAAACACTGCTTCAGACCTGTTAAGTGGAACCAAATAGACGAGCAGGCATCAATCGAGTTATATCATCTCCACAGTCCATTTCAATTTCACTTTTAAGTCTTGATAAGAACCTTCTGTAAGAGCTCCCTTACGCCTCCCTGACATGTTAAAGTCGCACTCTTCTTGAATGCGACTGGTTCACGCAACTGAATCAGCAACAGGTAGATCGCTCCTCTCAAGCTGTGTCACCTACAGCTGAATCATTCAGCAGTAGGTGATAAATGTTATATTCAAAAACAAGGCAAATGCTGCAAACCTGAATGTACTGGGCTTGTTTTGATATTATAATTCTGTCTGACCTCTTGAAAAGAAGCTTAAGATTCTTTTCTTTATTTAGACAAGCTCTCATCAAAGAGGGCTTTTATGGTATTATGATTAAATGTAATTGTGTATTTTGTTTTATAATTTTCATCTCCTAGTAAAAGAAAACAAAAAAAAACCCTACTTACTGATTTTACATATCACAGCTCAGGATTAAGACCTTATCCTGAGTCCTGATGAGCTGAACTTGACTCGTGAACTGAGATGAACCCTGATTATGTTAACATGTCCATCATGCATATCCACAACAAAGCATCCCAGCTGGATGATCATCTTTAGCCATTAGTTTATTTATTTATCATGAATTTATCATGAATGAGCTCCTGTTGTGTGGTTTAATGATCTTCTTTTGTTTGTGTATTTTGTGATTTTCTTTGCCAAAATGATCTACTATGACCTCAAACCCAGCAGCCCATTAGATTACTTGAACCCGCCTCATCTGATTATCAGTTTATGTTTGTCCCTCGTGTTAAGACCTCATGTCCCCAGATGTTTTAGACTAAAGTCTGAGGGAGAAAAAAAAAAAAAAACCTGCTTCATGACCTTGTTGCAGACCGACTCCCTGCAGAACTGTGCATGGCTGCCGACTCGGAGCTCTGTTCTTCAGCCAGACGCTCTGTGGACTGACAGCATCTTATCTCTTCTGACAAGCTCTGTTCTTCTGGTCAGAGATGTTTAATGTTCCCAGAATCTGATGGAGACACTTTTCTAGTTTGTTAGTCTACAGACCCAAGTATTCACGTCACCACTGACATTGCTGCTGTCTTTACTTTTTACACACCTTTTTTATTTATCAACCCTTGATATTCTTCAAGCTTCTCATATTCCATTGTTTTTGATGTTTCTGTTGCTAGAGAGTTCCACATTCACCATCACTGCTTTTAGCTGGAGCCTGCTGGTCCATTTGGTTTCCATCACCACTGTATCAGTCTGGATTTGGAAATCATCACATCAGCACTTCTACCCCTGGTCTCCTATCTCCCATCTCGATTTCTCGACTTCCACATGGTCCAAATGTTTGTGTGAACTATTCCAGCTACCTTGTAGCGTTCCATGTATGCCATACTAGCATGCACCTTACGCCCTTTTATTATCTGCTGATTATATAAATCCTTCTGACTGCACCTTTAGAGGACAAAGACTTTTGAGTATGACAAAAGTTTAAATCGTAAATTCAATATCACTAAAGCCAGTTTTCCATAAAGTTTTATGAAATGGTGACTTGATTATGTGGCCATGGCTGGAAAAAACAAATGGTTGTTTTATTCTTTCTCTTGGAACACATGAGTGATTGACATAGAAAGCTTAGGGAGGTTGGGGGGTGTACTAACTAATGGACCCAGGTTTGTGTTTTAGCAGTCAGTAAACATTTAAGCTCTAATAACATAACATTTTAATGGAAATAAAAGTTTCATCCAAAAGATTTTAAAAAAAAACAACAAAAAAACATCTGAATGTGGAGCTTTAAATAAACTATTCAGTTTAAGTGAATGTGAGGTGTAGTCTACTCAGTCCATAATAAGGTTTAAAGCATTAACATGTGCTCGGACTTAACGTAATTCACATGTTCAATACTTTGCTGTGGCTTCTTATAAAAGGACATTACTTACTTACGTTCAGACAGATTTTCTGAGGATTTTGGCTCTGTTCATTCAATGATTAGCAGGTCAGAAGTCCATCCTGAAAAAGACATCAGCTTCCACTTAGACAATTTAAACAGAAAGACTACATTTCCACTTTTGATGATCACCACTAGGTGGCAGAAAAGATTAAGCAAACCTTATATTTTACAGAATTACCTATTATATATTTTTCCCAGTTATTCTTATTTAGCTTTAATCAGCTTTTAGCTTTATTTTTTTTCCTCAGAAATTCAGCTATAGTACTACACAGAATCACTGGTAATGCTATCTTTGATTTTACTAGTCAAGGCTAAGCCTTTTCACTATCCAGCAGCGAGGCAGCAGCATCTGTGCCAGCTTTTATAGTGGAAGCAAAAGAAGAAAGAAAACCTCAGGGACGGTTCCTGCTCATACACATAGCAATTAAAAGTGACATAAATCAGAGATTGAGATTGAGAAAGAAAAGCCAAAACAGAAATGTTTCTGAATGCCATCTGAGATTCTTCTTTTCTTTCTTCTTTCAGCGGTTTATCATGCGCACACTGCATGAAAGTCGAGGTAGTGTACTAGTCTGTAACATTTTTGCTGAATTAACCTCTAAAATGCACATGACATCATGAAAATGTGGCTTTTTTTGAAGGAGAACCAGACTTTAAAGGTCTGAACATGCAAGCTGCGCACTTTTATATTAGTGCCTCTTTCACACTTAAGAAATCAATTATTCACATATGCCACTGACATCTTGTTCCTGATGCTCATGAATCCAAGATTTTTCCTTTAACTGCTACCCCCCTCCCCCCAACAACTTCAAAGACACAAAAAATTGTTACAAACAACTTTGATCATGATACAGTGATTTATCATGCTACGTTTTTTTAAACAATTTTACTTTTTCAGGGTATTTGCAATGTACATGGGGTTTCTTCAGGGCACCAACTAGTTTAATGGTTGTTGTAGCCAGATTTAACATTTATGATAACTGTACAGGGATTTTTATCAACCCCTTCAGGTAAAATTATATAAAATCAGAAATTCATGCATAATTATAAGCATTTTGTTTGAGTGACAGATGCCTTGCTATGGTGTCAAATATCATTTTAACTACTAAGATGTTGTGGTGAACATGAATGGCCAACGAGGACATAATCAATCTTATTCTAAAGAAAACATGGCTTATTGTTTTATAATTGTACTAACAGACCACTCTGTGACCGCCAAAATAATAGAAGTACCACTGAACGTAATGCATTTTGAATAAACAAGAGGAGAAAGTGTCTCAAAATGACGGAACATGTAAGTCACCTCTTTTTAGCAATAACCATTTTATTCTCCAAAGGGGCTGAAGTGTAGCCTTAAACTTTAGAGTGAAAGAGTTGAATTATTCACACTTTAACCACATTTTTGTTCTTGCCTGACCCAGTAATAAGAGGGCATGCCCTTTCAAACACAAGTTCTGTTTTTCCTTATTCTCTATAGTGTTGTCAAAAAAGAAAAAAAAAACTCATTTATTTTTCAATAATTCATCCTTGTCATAATGTGAAACTAGTCTTCCTTTCACACAAAGAAATGGGAAACATGCCAAAATACAAATAATATATAACCTGCTCTCCATATAAATGTGTTTCATCATGTGTCTTCAGATGTTTCTAAAGAAGAATCTAATAAATAAATTATCAAAATGGTGTATATGCGACACAAATCAACTTTAATTTGTGAACTGCAGCACAAATTGTTACCAGACACATTCTGTCTTTACATGTATGTAGATATTCTGGTTCTTCTCAGCCAGAGCATTATTTCTGCAAGGTCTTGATCAGATTTGTCTTTCTGTAAGGATAAGAAGTATTTTACACCAGATACATACATAAATACATAATAACATAAATAGGTGAGGTGCACTCCTGTACAGAAAAAAAACACACGTACACAAAATGCCTCATGTTACCATCACGTGCTAGAATAAGGTTGGAGGTCTCCTGAGTGTTTAACTGCTTAAGTCAGTGGACGCTAATATGCAGGAAAGGCTCTCAGAAAACATGCAAAGATTAATATAACTCCATTATATTCCATTAAAAAATAAAACACATCCCAGCTATATTAATATTTCACCTGACAATGCAGTTAATGAGAGCTCCATCATGACCTCACATTTAGATTCCATATAAGATCCCACAGCAGCTCCTGCTCGCTTACACAAACATTTGTCATCATCTTTACAGCTCATTCAGTAATTCCCCATTCTTCTTGAAAGGTGATTAAATTTAAATGATGTGTCTCACACATATCTGCATGTCTTTATTATAGGAAAAAAAGGGCAGAGGACAGTTTGGATGGTTCAAGGAGCTGAAGAAAACACCCAAAGATATTCAAGCTGAACCCTAAGATCAAAGTACGTCACTGTCTGATCGCAGCATCCGTCGCCATGTGAACGACAGCGGGCTCCGTGGAAGAGGACCCAGGGGGATAGGCAATTAAAAGACAATGTTTACTTTTAAAAAGCAAACTTGAATTACATGTTGAAAATGCAAGTTTATTAGCTAAAAAGTTTCAAGGACTGAAGATATAAAACTGGAGCATTTTTGTAAGTCGCATCAGCTCTATACTGACAGACGGGAAAATGAAACTTTCAAAGAAAACAACAGCACACCTGCTGTGAGATACCATTCCTGCAGCTCAGTTATGTTTTGGGGCTGTTTTTGCTGTCTGGCATGACGGTCCTTGAATCTATGTGAGGCACAATGAAGTCTCAAGGCTATCAAGGCAACCTGGAGCAAAACACCCAGTACTGTCCAGCAAGAGGCTTAGCCTCACTCACAGGTCATCGGACCTCAAAGGTAATGAGCTAAAAGCACCAAAGATTGGCTGATTAGAAAACATTGGGGACTTCTTAAGTGGCCCACTGAGCCGTGATCGTAATCCTGTTGAGCATATGTGGAAAGATGTGAAAACTGCAGAGTGGAAAAGCTCTCTGGTTTGACAGGTGCCTTTAATGTTTCATTGTTTGTAGATATGCTGAAACCCGCTTCAGTCTTTTCTTTTCCTCGCAGTAAACTGGTTAAAGTGAACAGGAAAATTTGCCACCACAGTGCTTCACACTGAATTTTAGCTCATTCCACTCAATAGACCACAATAATCGTTCTCAGCTCAAACAACGTAGTAAGTAGCTGTGGAACATGGGACGAATACTTTTAGTTGAAGAAACAAACATTTAACAAGGACAGCTTGAAATATTGTTCAGCATCTGCAGGATGTCTGATCAAGAGATTCAAGCTAATTAAGCCACTTAAGTGTTGCTGAACACCACTTTTTGCAATGCATTTTATTATTTATCATACACCCTATTAATTTTCCAAGGGGGGGGGCTTGGGAAGGCAGGGTTTCCAGGCAGTGCATCAAAAAGTTGAGCTTTGCTGTACTTTATGCAAATGAGGACGTCATCCAATCAGGGCAGATACTGTTCTCTTCTGTGCTGCATGTAAAGTTTCTCCTCGTGTCTGTTGCACAAGTGGTTGTATCAGAACATTAATTTTCATTAAAAATCCACTTTGCTGCTTGCCTGTCAGAACAAGACGGTGAATTAAATAGTTTTATCGAGGAGATGGGGGAAGCTGAGAGCACAGCTACTGTCATTTCCTGAGATTACCAGGTTAAAGGTTTTTTTTTATGTTTTACAACAAAACAGCAAAGTTTAAATAGGCTGTAACACTACCAAGCAGCAACCATCCCACTTCCAGGTTGAAGCTCATCCAGGAAGTACATTTAGTTGCAGTTCCACAACTGACCACTAGGTGCTGGCTCCAAAACAGAACAAATCACATTTGATCCCCATGTTAAAAGTGTCATCTTTGCAGCAGAATTAAACATTATATCCTGGAGAAAAATCTTTTTTTTTCTTATGTGGTTACATATGACATCCATGACAACTGCACTGGGAATTTTTTGCACCACATAAGATAAATTCACATAAAGAAACAAAGCAGACCAATCAGATCCCACCTCTTTGAAACATCAGTCTGAGTTAAAATGAGCTTCAAAGACTGTACAAATTCAGGGGTCACATGACCAGACAGTTCACCCAGTATGTTACCGTCAACGGTCCATGTGAGGGGAAAACAGAGAGTGATATGATTGCACACAAAATTGCTTGCATGCAGTGGACATGCAGCCTTAGAGGATATAACATCAGTGAATCAAGATGTTTACATGAGAGCTGAACTGGCGTGCACTCGCCCGGCCAGCCTTCCTAATTCTTGTCCTCTTGGTTCCTCTTAATTCCACTTTGTGTTTTGGAGGCAGTATAAACACAAGATAGACTGCCTGTGGATGGCGTTGGATAGACATACACCTAGTCACAGAAATAAAGCATGTGACATCTCAGGTGTTATGAATAGTGGCTCTAGGTCAACACATAAAGCCCAGTTTGCACTTATAATTTAGCTCAGTTCACTGTGTTCCCTCAGGTTGACCAGACCTTATTACGATCAGACCACAGACGGAAGAGATTAGATTAACTAAGAACTTTGCACATCCCAGAATATTAAATGACACAAAAAAGCTTTTTTTTTATTTGTTTATATACCTTGTAAATAATGATAAATACATTTGGTATTTATGGAAATCAAGTTGTCGTTTGTCTGTTTGTTTTTATTAACAAAAAGAGGTATTCTGGAATTAAGTCAACCCTAGGTTGATTATTAGAGAGTAAGTAGTGGAAACTGTCATTCGGGACCAAAAATGACATGAATCAAAGCAATTTTAAGTTAGAACAGGACACAAGTTTGCAGCAGCTAAAGTCAGCACCTCTCTCAAAATAGACTGCTATTTTAAGCCTCTGAGAAGATTCAGAAATGTCATTCCACTTAAGTGATAAGGATAGAGACATACCAAGGTCATCGTAACTTTGTGACTTTACAAGGTGTTTGAAAAAGTGTTCTGACATCTCCCTCCTGTTGCTGCCATCATAAGTCCCGACATAAATCAGTACCTAACGTAATACAAAATAATAGACTCAAAAAGAGGAGCGTTTGTGGCTTCTGTTTTATTAATGAAAAAACAAAGCAAATGTTGGAAGAAGAGACTCTCCTTTGTGTCTATTGTCAGTAGGTTGCGTGAGATTCCTTTAAACAGTTCTTTTTATACCCTTTTTTTACATTCACAAAGTTTGTCTGTAGGGATCCTGTCTGCACTATCACCTCTGGGAATTGAAATATTTGAGTCTCTTCAGAGGCATAAAATAGTAATTTATTCAGATGGAGGTCAATTCTCACAAGTCCTGACATTAATTACTATACTGTAAATGTATAATCCCATTCTTACTTAAAACTATCAAACTATATTTGTATAGTGCTTTTCATATCACTTATACAAGACAACGTGCATATTCAAATAAACACAATCACAAATCTAAGTGCACCCGTACGCACCTATAGACATAAACCAACAGTATCAAAAACGATAGCAGAGCAGGGATGGAGGGAACACCGTCATGAGGAAACACTGAAGCATCAGGATTAGAATACATAAAAACATGAAAATAAATAAACAAAATAAACAACTGTAAAAGCTCAATTAAAAGCTAGATTAAAAAGACGGGTCTTGAAATATCTTTTAAAAACTTCTAGCTGCTTTCAGGCCTTCAGATTATTCCACAAACGTGGCCAGTAATAATAAAAGGAGGTTTCACTGTATGTTTTTGTTTTTTCTCTGGGATGATTCAGTCTGCCACCAAATCTATACAGATTCACATTATTTTGGCCTCAAACAAAATCTTCCATTCATTGTCATCTAAAATTAGATTTTAATTTTATTTAATGTTTTTAAATGTTGCTTTAATTGAGTCTTTCGTTCACATCTTATCCCTCCATTTGATTTCATGAAATTCGACCAGGTAATATTATTATTATTATTATCATTATTTTTATTATTATTATTATTGTTGTTGTTGTTGTTAATAATAATGACAACAACAACAACAACAACAACAACAATACTAATACTAATACTAATACTACTACTACTACTACTACTACTACTACTTATAATAATAATAATAATTTTATTTTTGTTGTTGTTATTACATTTCCAACTCATAAACACACTGCAGGGGCAGCACAACTGTAATGTTTCCATTGTGCTTGTATAGTTAAATGTAAAATATAGTCCACCTCTGATCACAGGTGAGCCGCTCTTCTGGTCCAATGCGCAGGATTGTCGCCAGGGGGCGACACTGAGCAGTTCAGGTGGGTGAATAAGCCCCACAGTTCACTGACGGGGCAACAGGGAGCAACACACTCCAGCTGAGTCGAGCGGCAGAAGGAAAAATGTTATAACCCGGACTCAGAGCAGAAAGAAAGAAAAGCAAACTAGAAGAGAAGCGTTTGATTGAAGTGTTTGTGCGGTGACGGACAGGAGCCGCCGCCGCTCTGCCATGTCAGCTGTTGTCTGCCGGCGGGATGGGAAGAGGAGCGGGAGCTTTACTTGCAGACGTCGCCTCGCTGCTTTCCTTAGGGGACAGTTAATTACTACCTGAAGACAGTTAAAGCAGCAGTTTCAGTGGAGTGTGGAGGCTGTTTGGTGCCAGCTTTCTTCAAAGCTGCTGGAGCAGCCGGTGGATGTTGCGTCATGGAGGCACAGAGAAGACTTCGAGTCATACTGATGTTGATATGGATTTTTCCAGGTAGGCCAATTAACTCAGCCGACGGCCACTAAGCCTCATGACCGTTCAGCGGCACTTCTTTTGCGTCTTGGAAAGTGGTATAATTAGAATGATATCTCCAAAGTAAAGGTGCTGCTTTCTGCTCTGTTCAGCCAAGACTTTGCACTTAGAAGCTTTTCCATTTCTTTGGAATATATCAGAAAGTGAGGGGAAAAAAAACAACACAACACAGCTTTGCTTTTAACCAACTTATTCCCAACATAACAGTTAGTTTTAATGTTTAATTGTGATGAATAAAGTCATATAAAGTCGTCTTTGTTCTCTGCCCCTATATGACCGGTGCTTTCTGCCAAAGGTTTTGATGCAAGTTGTTTTAAACCCAGAAGGATTGTAAATGCATTCAAATACATCACTCTCATCAGTTCCCACGAGACCTACAAACAGTTACTTGTCTGCTCAGATCTTAGAAATGTGTCTTTGAGAATCCCAACCCTTTCTTTGTCTTTCCTTAAGAAAAAAAAAAAGAAGAAGAATCCAGATGCAGAAACAAGCTTGGAGACAGTTCATGAAATAAGTGCTATATGTAATTTTTATTGCTGTGACTTCCGCTGGGGCTGTGTAGGCTATGTGTGTGTGTGTGTGTGTGTGTGTGTGTGTGTTAACAGAGGTCCCCTTTTAAGCTTGCAGCAGAGTACTCCTCATCTTAAGAGAGCATAATGTTGTTGCATGGTTGAATGCTCCAATGAATTTTAAAGACGTCAAACATTGTTGCTTCTGTGCTTTATTTTGACCGTTATCGTCCCTTGTGACGTTGAAAATGCCATAAAAGCAGGAATCCACCTGCAGGAGCAGGATGCCATTAAAAGACCCTGGTTAGGGAATCCCAGCTTTTAAATTAAGAAGGTTTACTTGATTGGCAATACAGGTTCGAAAGCTTGCACACAGCAGCGGCTTTTATCTGCTGTGGCTCCTGTGCATGTATGGCAGTGGTGCAAAATAAATTGAGCTCACTTTGGAGAGTAATCAAAAAAAAAAAATTTTTGACAAAGAGAAGCATTGCTGTTTAACTGATCTGCGGCTTTTGCACCATTAATTTTCCACTCTCTTGAACAGAAAGTTTGCATCATCTAAGAAAAAGCTCTTCAAAGACTTCAAAAGTCTTGTTCCTGTCAACTCCGCTGCTTCATAATTTCTTATAATGTGGTGGTTTCCCTTTCAGTCTGAAAATCAGACAGGAATTTATGTTTTTGGGGTTTTTTATTTGTCTGTTGGGTTTTTTGTGGCAGATTTGTTTCATTCACACTGACCAAGGAACAGCGTTAGAAAATGACAAAAAGGCAAAAGTCGACCCTAATCGTGTTACTTTTGAGAGCTGATGTGTCTCAAGCACTTTACTTTTTGTTCTTTATCAATTTAGAGTGCACCTGTATTAAAATCTGTGGTTTTAATAAGAGGATTCTACGTTAACGTTGCTGTGCCATGTCATCATCGACGAGTTTGATTCATGCTGAGTGGAATGAAACGTACAAACTCGGTTTGCGGCTCACTGAAGAGCAACTCCAGCTGCTTTCTGTTCTGATGATCAAATGGTTTTCTTAATTTGGACGATGGATTTTTTTTTTTTTTCCTTTCCTCAGCTAAGCAGCCTGTCACGCTGATCCTGCCTGTCAGAAATATGTCTGTCTGAACTGAGTTTAAATGAACACAGAGAACCCAGTTTGTGTTGATGAAACGCAGCAGCTCAGTAGCTTCACATGAGAAGAACCATGGCTAATTGGCCACTAAAATAAATCTGTTAATACTTGGCTGCTCTCAGGATACTGTTTCGTACCCATTAACTGCAGCAAATCCCATTCTCGTTGTGCTGCTCAGCAGCCTATGTCCGTGCTGACAAATGGCAATGTTGCTTCATCAGAAAGCTCAGACTGGTTTAAGGACAGAGACAAGGTGATTTGGTGTGTGTTGGGGGGGGGGGGGGGGGGGGGGGGGGGGGGGGGGGGGGGGGGGGGGGGGGGGGGGGGGGGGGGG
>JBAMYA010099956.1:0-20557 GCA_037176975.1 Arrhamphus sclerolepis | reverse complement strand
TAGAGAGAAGAGCGTGGGTCCAAGACCAGAACCCTGTGGTACTCCACAGCTGACCTTAGTACGACTGGAATAATCATCATTTACATGGACAAACTGAAAACGGTCTGATAAATATGACTGAAACCATCTTAGTGCAGTTCCTCTAATTCCAACAGCCTGCTCTGATCTATTGAGAAGAGTCTGATGGTCAATAGTATCAAATAATTTCAGTTATTTTTTCAGTTAATTACCAGCATTGTTATTAGTCAAGGACATGCTAACGTTGCTGCTGCCGCTAGGTTGAGAATCACTAACTTTACTCCAGAGCAGATTGAAAACGCCACATTCATTAATAGTGATTACCTGTTGTGTACGCAAATGTTTCTGCATGTTGCTAGTATTTCCTCCTTTTGGTGAAATATCCACTTTGCGAGTTGCCCTGTTGTCTTTTTAGTGAAGTGTAACTAGACTTTTGAGTATTTGTACCTCTTGGGCGTCATGTTTACTATTGTAAGTGGGAGAGTTCTGGTTATGTTGTGTGCTCTGACTTTGAAAGGTGTGACTGTTGTGGTAGCCATGTTTGCCCCAACGGGGTTGTATTCATCCTGCTGGAGACTGTAAGAAGGGAAGTTAGTGATTAAATGTACTGCAAAGCTATTTTGACTCTTATTGCCCCATAGGACAGGTCTGAAGCCCTCACAGCTCGCACGTTATGCTGTTGACTGCTGGCTGCATTGGACTCGCCACGCACATTGTGTGTCTTGCGTAAGCTACGCTACATGCATGGCAATGTCATTCTCACCCACTGGAATGGATAAGGGATTCGTTTACAAATTTTGCAAACAATTCCAAGGAACTGAAACACTGGGAACCGGTTCTCGATTTCCATCACTACTTCTCTATACTTTACATGAAGGTGGCTTTGCACATAGAATGCAACTCCTCCACCACGAATATTTCTGTCCCTCCTATAGATACTGCATCCCTGTATTAACAGCTGACCACCATCAAATGAGTCATCTCAGTGGGTTTCTGACATTGCCAATATATTAATATCATTTGATGTTACCATATTCCGAACATCCTCAACCTTACATCTGGGGCTGCAAATTTTCACGAGCTAATTTTCGGCCTCTTTTGGGTAGTTTAGCAAACACTGACTAAAAATAGCGATAAACCATCAGCAAACAAAACTCAAGGTCCAACCTTACCTGTATGTGGAGTGTATTGAGCCTATGTGACACTGGAGAGGTTTGGCTTTGGGGAATCATTCATAAACTGGATAAAAATTCTTTACACATCACCTACTGCCACAGTCATCACCAATAATCTAACATTGCGTCACTTCACGTTACACCGCGGAACACGCCAAGGGTGTCTCTCCACTACTCTTTCTACTATTTATTGAACCTCTCGCAGCAGCAATTCGTCAAAACACTGAAATTACAGGTATTCATTCAAAAAATATTGAACACAAAATCAGTGTCTACGCAGATGACATTCTCCTTTTCCTACATGTTGTGGCTTCCAAAAAAACAATACTCTTAGCCGCTGAGAGTCTGTGGTTGGGTCCTACTATCTGTAAATAAGTGACGCGCAAAAGGCAACAAACAAACGCTGAAATCCAAATGCGTCTTGAGGATGTTTATTCCAGAAAAGGAGCATTAGCTATGACAGCGTTGCAGAAATGTATATGGAAGACAATTCAACCAGAAAATAGGCCTATAAACTGGAAATGATGAATGAATGGGTGACGTGGCTGGTGCTGTGCTACGTTGCATTGCGGTCAACAAAAAAAAAATACGGCCACCCAGACCAGACTCTCTCATCTGCACCACAGGTGAGTGCGCTTTTATCTGTTCACCGCCCACGCCCCCACACCCACGTCATCTCTCTCACCTCTGCAACGCACACCAAATCCAAAACACCTCACCCAGTGTCTCCTACAGTGGGGTTGTAAGGAGGACCCAAACGCAGGAGAGCAGGTGGGAGGCAGGAGTATCCAAAACGGTGATTTCTAATAAAGAACAAAAACCAAAAACGCTGCCAGAGCACGAAAGTACAAAAGATCAAAACTCAAAAGGCAAAGTGAGGCAGAAACACCAAACTAACCATGCGCAGGAACACGAGGAACAAACAGTACGGACCAGCACAGGGCAGACAAAGACTGGACCTGATTTACACACAGGGGTAACGACACACAGGTGAAACACATCAGAGGAACGAGGATCAGCAACAGGAAAGCGAAACAGAACTTCAAACTAAAAGCAGGACCAAACCAGAAAAAACCCTAAACCAAAACCATGACAGAACCCCCCCTCCAAGGACCGGATCCCTTGACCTCCTTGGAAACAGAGGGCGCATTGATCACCACGGGAACAGGAGCACAGGGTGGTTCGACCACCTCGGGAACACGGACAGGACGGCGTGCGTCGACCACCTCGGAGACTTGGACGTGGACCAAGTGTGTGTCGACCACCTTGGAGACTTCGACGGAAGCCTCCAGGCCAGGGACAGGATTCACAGGCAGCCGAGTTTGCAGTGCTGGCTGTGGTGGCTGGGACTGGGACTGGGACTGGGACTGGGACTGAGGCTGAGGCTGAGGCTGAGGCTGAGGGAGTGGGGTCTGGGGCTGGTTAGTATCAGGGGCCACTGCAGACTTTTGGGATCGGGGCTTCCTGCCCCTCATCCTCCTCCTGGAAGGTCCCCGACTCTGCAGACTTTTCAGCCCTCCAAACGCCAGCCGAGTGCCCCAAAACGGCAATTACTGCCCGTGCTCATAGTCCCAGTTCATCATCTCCTTCTCGGAGTCATAATCCTGCCATATGTCCACCTCAGACTCCTGGCGTATTTGCCTGAAGAGAGCCTGGTACTGGGCAATCATCTGCATGCTGGTAGTCCTGCTGGGTCCA
Source organism: Arrhamphus sclerolepis (assembly GCA_037176975.1). Taxonomy (NCBI): domain Eukaryota; kingdom Metazoa; phylum Chordata; class Actinopteri; order Beloniformes; family Hemiramphidae; genus Arrhamphus; species Arrhamphus sclerolepis. The sequence goes on along the minus strand of JBAMYA010099956.1, from coordinate 17,666 downwards.
GAAATGGCTGGTCCATTCTGTCATGAAGTGTGGCGGTTGTAAGGACCAAAACCATGACACAAAGGAGCAGGAAAGAGAAAGTTTTTTTTTCCCATGTCCCCCCCAGGAATTACTCTGAAATGTTCCTGTTTATTGTCCCACCCAAACATGAAATGGGATTTTCACGCCCACTCTGGACTTACAATTGCAATCAAACAGTTCCAGAGGATCCAGAAACTGCCTCTGAACTATGACAATCAAGAAGTCTGGCGATGTCAAAATGTTGTTGCACAAATAACCATTATATTATAAACTTCTATGCTACATACTTCAAAAAACAATAACTTCAAATAGTGCTTATGATGATGTTCCCTGCCCTCTTTAGAGTACTGGAGCAATCAACTTTTTTGCTTCAGTGGGAGGAAGCCGGAATATCTGGAAAGAACCCACACAGGCACAAGAAGAACCCAGCTGAGATTCAAACTGGGAATCTTCCTGTGCCTTCCTGACTTTTTTTATGTTTAATTTGGGGAATTTTGAGAATGGACGTGCTTGCAGAAAGCAAAGTTATCTTCTCATTGTGCTAATGGAGTTCAGTGTCTTCAGTTATGTCATTTATGTTCATTCATCTGTTGGCAGATGGATGCAGCAGAACCTGAACAATCTAGAGAAGAATTTACGAATCCCTCTAAAACGTTTCACAGATTTGACTTCATCAACATCAACTTTTCCAATAAGCTGCTTTGCTGATTTCCGCTGTTGGTCATTACTCACAGGTGTCAGTCTTGACACGTTCTCTTCAGAAGAAATAACAGCCAGAACATCAAAGGGCTCCTGCTGGGATTTTGATTCAGAGCTTTCATCGTTCTTACTGGCGCTGGCATCACGTATTTGATTTTTCACATCTACTGTGTCATCTGTCCCAGCTGTTGGTCGAGATGTTACTTCTTTATTGGCATCATGCATTTTATGCTTTTTGAACAAGAATTTGCGAATCCCTCTGAAACATTTGACAGATTTAGCTTCATCAACGTTGACTTTTTCAGGAAGCTGCTTCGCTGATTCGCTGATTCTTCCTGTCGGTCATTACTCACAGGTGTCAGTGCTGATGATGTCCTCTCTGGAGACGAAACAAGAAGATCAGCTGAGGGGTCCTTCTGGGCTTTTATCACACATTTTGATTCAGATGTTACATTGTTACATTGTTCAAATATTACATCTTCTTTACCGTTACTGGTGTCATATATTCTATCTTCTTTACTGACGATGGCATCATTTGTTTTGTTTCTTCCAGACAGTTTTCCAGAGATACCAGAAGCTTTGATACTTTCTTCTTTTCTGTGAGAAGCACCTTTGTCAGTCATGTCTCTGATGGCACTGCTACTCAAACTGGCTGGTATTGCTTCATCTTGAACCCTGCTGATGTAATTTCCAGAAGTTCCATCATTTGCCTCTTCATGCAGACTAGAAATGATATTTTTCTCCTCTATGTAAGACATAACTTCCTTTGCTCTGGCACAGTAATTGTTGACTTTAGGAAGGTGTTTAAAAGTGAAAAAATTATGACAGAGCGCTTCAGCTGGACTGATCCGGTTTCTTGGATTTACTGCCATCATTTCTTTGAGGAGACTTATAAAAGTTATTGTGTCTTTAAAAACAATGGGGTCCTTTCTTTCTGGCTGCCTCATTATCAGAGAATCCAAAGAACCAAATCTGAAAGAGTTGCCACAATATTCAACAAAACCCTCACCTGTTTCAAGTTGGTATTGCTCTGGGCTTTTCAGACACCATATATGCTTGGGACGCTCTTGTATCAGATCAAAAAAACGTTCAGAATTTAATGCAGTATCCAGGAAATCATCATTAGGCATACCATTTAACTGCACAATCATCCTCACAGTTTCATATGGACATTTGGATGAAAACAGGTAATCACCGAGATACAAGAAGGCCAAAACACACGCCAGGGCCCACATATCAATTTTTTCATCCAAGGTGGGTAGATGCATCAGGGCTTCAGGGGACCTGAAGGCAAGATTTTGCATGACATGATTTGTCAACAACTTATGTGCCTCTGTTGCAAGCCCAAAATCTATTAGTTTTACTTTTGGATTTAACCGACTGTTTACCAGCATAATATTGTCTGGCTTAATGTCCGCATGGACCAGACCAATACTTTGCAGGGCTCTCTGATGGAAAGATTTTGCTCAACTTAGTTTTTGAATAGTGTAGTCTATGAATTACCTTATATTGAATTAACGTATAACGAGAATTTATGGAGCAAGAGTGGACCCGTGATATGACTGCCTCCCACAGTTCTACTGATATATCCAACTACAAATATTTAATCCATGCTTCTCGCAAATAATCTGAGGATACAGAACGGGTGAAACAGTCTACAAATTTAGATCAGATGTTTGAAATCTGGAGCCAAGCATAAATTGTTGTAGAATGAATGAGATGCTGGTGTGGACTCGAATTGCTCAAATCTTTGTTTCACATAATCCCTAATTTGGAGATAGCGGAAAAAATGTGAGTTGGGAATATTATATTTATTGAACAACCATCAATATACAGATCAGCTATAGTTATAATACCTTTTCTTTTCCAAGTAACAAATGTACCATCTAACAGCCCAGGCCTAAAAGAAGGATTTTGACAGATTGGGGCATTTATAGTGATACGTTACTATCTCCAGGAGTTTCCAGCTGCAGCCAGGAGGGGATGCTGTCCCATTCCTCACTGCCAGAAGCACTATATTTCCAGTAGGTGAGAGGTCTGGAATTGGCTGTCCAATAATATTGGAAGGTCTAGGCCACCTTTATCTGTTGATTTCTGAACATGCACTGTAGAGATCCTGTGTGCTTTATATCCCCACACAAAAGGCAATATAATTGAATCTAACTTTTTGAAAAAAAGAGGCAGGTAGATAGATGGCAAGGCATTGAAATAGATATAGAAATCTAGGTAAACTAACCATTTTAATTGCGTTGACCCTTCCAGTCATAGTTAAGGGTAGAATCCTCCATGCCTCAATATTAGCTTTTAGTCTTTCTATTTGATCTAAATGGTTCACTTTATAAAGATGTTTGGGGTTCTTTGTTAATTTTAGTCCAAGGCAATTAAAATAATTATTTACTATTCTAAAAGGTAAAGTGTCCAGGAATTCTTGGGGCAGATTATTTTCCTGTTTATGGTTCACCCCCCAAACATGAAATGGGATTTTTGCCCTGCTGCCAGCCTTTCTAGACCTACAGACTCTTGGAACAACAAGTAAACCTGCATTCAGGGAGCGGCGTGTTCTACTAGGACTGTATAAAACTATAAGATTTTTCAGATTGAAGCACTCTCATTAAAAGCTTTGTATGTAAGTTAAGATAAACACAAGAAACATGTGGTCTCAGGAAAGGATTAGCATTCAGTAAAAGACACTGACACAAACTCTACTCTAAATTGTTGTCTCGTGTGCAGGCGGGGAATGGTGGCCCCTTGTGGTTAGACTATACTACCTAAAAATCACAAGAAAGACTTAGCACTCCTTAAAGCCAGTAATATGGCAGCATTCGGCTCAAAAACCTGCATTTCTGATGGTACCAGGGTGCATTAGTGTCTATGGAGGGGGAAACTTGCACATCTGGAAAGGAAACATCAGAGCTGAAAGGCTCATACAGGTTTTAGAACAAGATATGATCTCTTACAGACAAGAGAAGGCTTTGCATATTTCAGCAAGACAATACTAAACCACATACTGTATCCACTACAAACGTATAGCTTCATAGTCCAGGTGCTGGACTATGAAGTCCAGGTGCTCACTGACAACATAGAACATATTTTCTATGTTCTATTGTCAATAAAATAAGGGCTTTACAGATCACTGCATTCACATTACACACACATGTTTTCTGTGCAGATGAATGACGATTACAGAGATTTTTTCCTGTATTTTTATCTTTTTTATTTATTATGGAATGAAAAAGGACCACATTCGTATATATACACATGTGCACCTCATATGTATGCTCTTTCTTTCAGTGTAGTGACTAATCGTTAGGGATATTACTTTAATCAGAAACTGTTCCACATTCCTAAAAATAATGAGAAAATCCAGGACGCAGGTGCAGACATCAGCACAGGCAGGTGAGTCGGGTCCACTGGACACGTCCACTGATAGGAGTCTGAGCACCACACGCTGGACCTGGACCATGGAGAGAAGAGCGTCCCTCCTCCTCAGGCGGGTTACATGAATCCAGAATAGGTGATCACTGAGCTCCTCTCATAAAGGGGATGGAGAGCAGCAAGACCACCTGCTCTGATTTTCCTTCCCTCAGCTGCTGCAGGATAACCTGACTCATCAGGTACATCAGTCACTGAATCCTGGAGTAAATTTGAAGATACTCTTCTTTTAGAGTTTATGCATATTCTACTGAAGCCAGTGAAGTGTTTTTATTGTTTTCTTTTTTCATACATGTTTATTTATTTATTCCAGTGGATGCAGATCAGAAGGGGAATGGTCTTAACCTGTGCCTGCTTCGTAGAATGGCGTACAGGTGTGATGTGAGTTTGGAGGAGCTCTGTCCAGTGTGTGGAGATAAAGTTTCGGGGTACCACTATGGTCTGCTTACCTGTGAGAGCTGCAAGGTAGACTCCAGCCAAAAACCTTCTGAATTTAACACAGACACATCCACAGCTGATAGATCTCTCTTTAACTGCCGCAGGGATTTTTCAAGAGAACAGTTCAGAACAAGAAGACGTACACGTGTGTGGAGAAGCAGCAGTGCAGAATCGATAAAGCGCAGAGGAAACGTTGTCCTTTCTGCAGATTTCAGAAGTGTCTAACTGTTGGCATGCGGCTGGAAGGTAAGAAACATGACTTTTCTCTTTCTGGAAACCATCTCATGTACCAGTGTGGAAACGTAAAAGAAAATGATGTGAGTCCAGCGGTCACCTGCTGCATGACATTGGACAAACGTATTTACAGTAAATAGAGAGCTTTTTACAATAGTAAGAAATGAAATTACAACTATGAATGTACTTTCTTTTCTGGAAAAACACTTCTTCCTTCTATGTCTTTTTTATTTCTGCTCAAACAAGAAATAAGAAGAAAACCAGTTTAACTGATCTGGACTCCAAAATCACCTCATTAAAACCTAAATCAGATGCATAAAGCCTCATGCTGTCTGCAAAAGTATAGAAATATAGAAAGTATAGAAGTATAGAATGATGTAAGTATAGAAAAAGTTTTAACTTTTGCACCAGGATGTGTTGAGAGAGGAAGCGTTATATTATGAATTATTGATATGATATATATGTTGAAGTGTAAAATGTCCTTTTCATTTAGAAATGAAACCAGCTACCACAGAAAGGTCCATAAAAGGTTTTATATTTTCTCCCCAGATCAGACATGTTTTATCTCATACTTGTTGTGATTTGTTATAGGTATTGAATATTCCACAAAAGTCCTTTAATAAACAAAAAAATTCTGCAGGGGCAGGGAATCCAGGAACCAAGAGCACAGTAACAGAAACTAAGGAGATCCAACAATGATGAGGCAGGGGAGAAACTAAGGGTGGTCAAAGAGGAGAGATGGGACCAAGGGGAGTCAAACTAGAGCTCATCAAAGCCAGAAACTAACAAAAAAGACACAAGCAATACAAGAAAATGGGACTACAATCAGGAGAATTATGACAAATCCCCCCAAAATACACAAAATAAGCAAAATATGTCAATAATATGTCATTCATCTATGTCGATCTTTTTTTTCTCATCAGCTGTTCGTGCAGATCGAATGAGAGGCGGGAGAAACAAGTTTGGGCCCATGTACAAGCGCGATCGTGCCCTCAAGCAGCAGAAATCGGCTCTGATTCATGCTCATAGATGCAGACAGGAAAGCAGCTCTGCTCCTGTTTCCTCCAGCTACCAAAGAGACCTCACCCTCATCCTTCACAGCACACCTCTAAACACAGACCAGCCTGCATCTGCATCTTCATTCCTGCCTTCCAGTCCACCTGGAGTCAGCCAGCACCAGTCCTCCTCCCCCTCAAACTGGACCATCAAGTCAGAGCACGGCGACATCTCTGCAGGAATCTTCATGGACCCACATGAGGCATATTCCAGACTTGTATTGGCACAAGGCTCAAGGATGCCTCAGCTGCACATGGAGTTTCTGCGCTGTGATCCAGGTGAGCTTCAGCTGCAGCCTGAGATCACAGCTCACCTGCAGCAGGAGGACCACGGCACCTTCAGCCACGTGTACGTCATGGCCGACCGGCTGCTGTGCTCCATCGTGGAGTGGGCGCGCACATCCGTCTTCTTCAAGCAGCTCCAGGTGATTTCATGTTCTGGGCTTCATACAGACCTACATGCACTGTTCCAACAAGTGACCTTCACAATATTTAATATGCTAGATCAGTGTTGAGATACCTCATCGCTGAGACCACTGTGAAAAGTTATCTTGAGGTTGTCCATCTAGTCCAAGCTCCTGATCTTTTCCTAAACTTTCTTCTTTTGCTTGTCTGTATTTTGACAAGAAGCATTTTGTCAACCAAAGCCCGATTTCTTGCTGTTACTTCATTCCAAGGAGGAACACAATGAAATTCTTCATTATTTTCTTACTACGCACATGTTAATCTGACTTCATCTTATCCGGCCCGTGAGAGCGTGCAAAGATAATCTCATCCTTGTAAGTGAATGTTTCTGAGGAAATTTCAATGTGACTCCTCGTTTGATTCAGTTCTGACATCAAAACGTGGAAGAACCGAGGTGGAGAGCAGTGGTCAGGATTTGCTAAGGATTTTACAACTTAAAGTTGTTCATTTTTGTCCTGTGTTTGTGTTTTGTTTTTTTTGTTTTTATTTATTTTTAAAACAATAAATTGTGATTTTGCAACAAAAAGCTGAAATCATAGAAAAATTTGCAATTTTATTTGTCAAAATGTTGCAAAAAGGTGATATTTTTTAAACAAAATATGACAATTATGACTTAAAAAAGTCACACTTATGCAACATTTGTGATTGTACGATTAAAAAGAAAAAAATGTTGAAAAATAAAAAGCTTTGATCTCTCAAAGTTATCAATTTTACAACAAGATATGATTTTTTTTTTTTTTTTTTACAAAAGAAAGTCCTCTTTTTAATTTTTTGGATTATATAAGAAGGAATTATGATATTTTTAACAAGAGTCCCAGTTTTATGATAAAAGACACAATATTTTGTGATGTATTTTATTTTATGGCGAAAAAAAATTTTAAGTATAGAAGAAAATTGCAATTTTGCAGTTTATAATATTGCGTCAAAATGTTTTTAAAAAGTTATTTTACAACAAAATAATTATTTTAAGTCACAACTATGTGACATTTGTGATTATATGATTAAAAAAAAAAGTCTTGATCTTTCAAAATTTGCAATTTTATGACAAACTTTGCTCTATTTTTATTTGTGATTTTACAAGAAAATGATCGTGATCGTGACAAAGATCATGATTTTTGTGAAATTTGAGATTTTTTTTAATCTTTTTTTTTTTTTCCAACCGAGTACCTAGCAGGAAATGTAACATCTCCTTTCTGGTTGAGAAAGTAAAGAATAACCGTCTGTTTTACTGAACCAAACTGTGACGTAACTCAATTTTCAATTCAATTCAATAAACTTGATTGTCCCACTTGGGGAAATTTGTCAGTTGAAGCATCATAAAAAAAATCACCATTGTTAAACACAATATAACAAACAAACGCAAACTACTGTTTGGTGGAAACGCACCAACGATCAGTGTCGTGCTGAATAAATAATGGATTCATGAGCTGAAAACATGCTTTTATAGTTGAACTCTTCTTGCTTTTATGCTCCAAGGTCGGCGACCAGATGAAGATGCTGCAGCACTGCTGGAGTGAGCTGCTGGTTCTGGACATCCTCTCCAGACTGGTTCTTTATGGAGAGCAGGAAAGTCTGTTCCTGGTAACTGGGCAGGAGGTGCGTCATTTCAGCTTCTCTACTAACTTTGCATCCACACTAGATTTTCCTGCTCAGTTATATTATAGATATAGTAGAAATGGTGATTCATGACACTCGAGCTCCAAAGTTAATCTCAGCACCCTTAAAGGAGAAGAATTTGACGTATTCTCATTCATATAGATGGATATAACTTTATTAATCCCCGAAGGGAAATTCAAATATTGTTGTTTCTTTAATTAATCTATAATAGCCTACTGTTAGACCTTGAAAGTTAAGGTTTTTATGAAGACAAAAGATTTATTTGTGGGGTTTTTTCTGTTTCCTAGTCCATTTGATACTCAGACTTATGTTTTTTGAGAATTTACATAATGTAACATGAATTTTGTTTCATGTTTTTTCTTTTGCTTCTTATTCAGTTCAACATATATAAGAAATTAAAGTATCCATGTAATATGAAGGCTCTTTGACTGTTTGATAATACGGCAGACTGCTTCTGACAGGTTGTTTTTTTTACATTTCTCTTCATACCTGCTTTGCTGTAACTTGTTCTTTTAGACTTAAATTCTTCTTTTACTCCTTGATAGTTACACATAAAACAGGTGTCATTTAGTTGAAAAAAGACAAATTAGGTTACTTTTTAAGTTAAAGCAGTGATCTCTTTTGAACAGAAATGGGCTGAATAGTTAAATGTATCAAAAGTATTAGAATTATTAAAGTATTGTCACAGAATCGCATTTCTATTGTAGCTTTTTTACATTTTCTGAAAATTTATCATGAAAACAGCTATTTCATATTATATTCCAGTTGCTTTTTGTACATTCTTCTGGCGCATGAACATTTAAATAATGATCTCTCTCTTACTTGTTAGCCTCCAGTTGCAGGCAGATTGCCGCCTTTAGAGTTCATAAGCTTAATTTTGAACTTTGTACTTTTGTGGTAGTTGAGACTAATGTCAGTGAGGACTTTTTCAGGTGGAGCTGTCGCAAACAGCCTCTCATGACGATCCAACTCTGGCCATCCTGACCCAGAGAGGAAAAGAGCTGGCTGAGAAGCTGCACACCCTAAAGGTGGACCGTCAAGAGTTTGTGTGCATCAAATTCCTGATCTTATTTAATCCAGGTTGGTGACGAGTGAGTGGTGCCTTTCTGTCGAGCTTCGTGACTAAAACTATCCTTCTATTTGACTCTTTTCCACTACTTGGCTCGGCTCAGCTCAACTCTAGTCCATTTTAAAGATTTCCCCCTAGGTGACAGTACCAGTTTGTACCTTTTTTTTTTTTTAACACCTTTTCGGCTGTAATGGAGCTGAGTGATGTCACTGATGAGCCTTCAGAGCAACTCCTTCAAACCCACAGTATTTAAAACCAGGAAACAGCGACTGTTAAGTTTCCATCACATTAACCGTAAACGTTATTATTAATATTAACCAGAACTTAAGACCGCTGAACGCATTAAATTCACAGTATTAAAATCTCATGCCAACAACCAAGCAGCAGCAGGAATGGCGAGCCCTCATCCGAGCCACACATGGCGTTTTGAGCCGTTTCCTTATGATGACCCCGCCCACACTGAGGTGGTGCTCAGGTGTAACAGGAAACAACGAGTTTTAGGCGAGTGCAATGAAGCAGAGGCGAAAAGCAGCTTTAGATTCTCTTTAGATCGCTTGGGTTCTTGGTGAAGCTGCTCGTGTGCAGCTGCAAACAAGTTTACATGATAAACATTTTTGTCAGCTTGTCTGACAGTTAAGTAACTGACCTGTGTTTGGTCACTTATTAAGTTTACCTTCTTATTCCAGGTAAGGTCTGCTCGAGCCTGGCACAGCCTGAAAATGAATGTCTGCATCAGATCAACGCTGATTAAACCAGATCACAGAGCGACTGCTGACGTCTCAACAGAAGCAGCTGACTTAAGAAAGTAATCAAATCAAAAATAAATCTCAGACAGCTTCGTAAAAGTGACTTAACAATTAAATTTACCTTGATATTTACATTTTCATCACCTGGTGATGATTAAATCCAAGTCAGACTCAGATATAAGACTTAAAAATAAGGACTTCTGTGAATTTAAATGACTGTTAAATGCAAAGTGATCGTACGCACATCTCAGGAAACCGATGACGAATGACCGCGAGGAACAGCAGTACGGCTGTTTTAACGAGACAAAATATATGCAAAAGCACAACCGTGCAGCTGTGTGGGACAGCGGGAACTACAATAAATACTTTATCACATAAGAGTGGAATAATGTCCACTGCTGTAAAGGGTTACTTTGTGCTGCTTTAAGCTTGCAGTCAACTTAGTGTGTGTAAACTTTAAAGAAAGAATCCAGGAATCATAACTGACCTACTTCAAGAAAAGTTTCCTTAACTTTATTCATGATAAAAACAGCCTTTTAAAAAATAATCCTGATGTCCCTGAATCTGGTCAAATTGTCTCATATTAAGAAAAGATCACTTGCCACAATTCTTAAAATTGGATATCTTGTTTCAAAATAAGACTTTTTTCTTATGTAAAAATGTTTGATGAGATTATTTTCTCTATTTAGATAATAAAAATTAAGACAAATTTTCATGAAACGAGGCTTTTTAATTTCTTATAAATCAGTTCCCTGCAAAAACTGACCCTGCACAGGAAATAGTGGGTATAGATGATGGATGGATGGATCTTAAACAGCTGGAAAGCCTGATTAAGTCAGGTTTAAATGGTGCCACATCTGTCAGGAATAAGCATCTGTGGGATGAGCAGTAGAGTTGAGTATGTGGGTTGAACCCATAAAATATTTGCAAAATTGTCTGTTTTTTTTTTTATTATTTCCTTGCAGAAGGTACATTTCATGTTTTATCTTGTCAGCTTCCCTCCATGGTGCCAAGTGATGAAGACTTCTTCATTTTTGTACCATTCTTCCTGCATCACATCTAAAGGAATCAAACATTTTTGACGTTGTTGCCATCCAGACTTTTATGACGTGCGGATGGGAAAGAATACAATCCACAGCTACGCAGTGATGCGTTAGTGGTTAGGGGTTGCTGGAACAACTGGACTTCTATATAGCAGGAAATGTTAGAGAATGTAGAATGGTTGCAGAGCCGGTCTTCATTTTCTGGTCTAAACTCGGTCTTTGATTCATTGCTTCCTACTTTCCTTCTCTTTCGCCGTTCAGATGTGAAGGAGCTTGAAGACCGTGGATTCGTAGAGCGAGTGAAGGAGCGGGTAGAGCGAGCTCTGCTGCAGCTCACGGTAGACGCCTCGTCTCAGAGCCCCGACCGTTTCACCCGTCTGCTGCTCTTCCTGTCTGACTTACGCTCCCTGAGCACCCTGGCTGAAGAGTACCTGTACTGCAGACACCTGAGTGCTGAGGTCCCCTGCAACAACCTGCTCAATGAGATGCTCCACGCCAAGCACAGCTGCTCATGACACTGAACTGTGATTGATGTTAAACACAACTGTTGCTATGGAAATGGTCTATCTGCTTCAACGTTCCTCTGGTTGTGCTTAGTTAAGCCACTTTTGCTTTTTCTGCTAACCCTAACCCTGTCTGACCAACCTCATCAGCTAAGATGCTAATGCTGCAACTCCAGTTCTTATTAAGTTGGCATACTGTCTAAACATGATGCATTGATTTGCAAGTCTCATAAACCCATATTTTATTCACAATAGAGTACAAAAAACACTAAATGTTGAAAGTGACGAACCATGTTAAGATATAATCATTTTGAATTTAATGGTGGCAGCACACGCCAGACATGTATCGCTGTAGCATCTTCTTCTAACACCAGTCCATCCATGTCTGGGAACTGAAGAGACCAGTTGTTGGAGTTTTGGAAGACGAATGTCGTCCCATTCTTGTCTGATGTAGGAAACAAGCTGCTCAACAATCCTCGCTTGTTCTGGACAGCAGGCAGGCCGGTTCAGCACCTGACCTAGACCTTCGAGTCTGAGATCTGGAGATGGATGCCAGTCCACCTTAGTGGAAGGAAATTCAGGAAGTAGTCAGGCACACAAAGGAGTTTTCAGCCCCAGGACCAAATGGAGTCCCCTACCGAGTTTTTCTTACATTTCTGTGGAGGCAGTTAAGAATAGTTTGGGAGAAACAAATTATTTGGCGTAGGGCAGGAGGTGTCCTGATTCCAAAAGAGGGAGAGTCATCGGACCACAGCCAGCTGATTTCTCTTTTCATTGTAGAATTTCAACTGAATTTTGTTTTGGAGCACAGATTTCTTGTGTTTATCTCAACTCTTCCCTGAAAGAGGATTATAAGTTGCTCTAATACCTCCATGTTCCATTCAGCATTGATGACTCCTTTCAGGGCATGTAGGCTTCTCATTTTATAGACGCTAAAGTACCATCATACCTTCAGAGATGGGGGCTTGTGAACTGAATACTGATAAACTGAAACTGTTTTACAGTTTATGGACGTGGTTTCTCACAGATTTGAGAACCTCTGTCAGACTGCAGGTCAGAGGGTTAGCTGGTGTCCTCCAGAGACATCTAGTAGACAGGTGCAGGTGAACAGGCAGGTGAAGATAAGCAGGTGGAGGTAGAAGATGCCCCTTCATGAGTTTCTTCTCAGGAACACTTGGAGTGTTGCTGCCATCTAATTCAAAATGACCAAATTCAAGATTTAAAAAGAATTTATTGTCATTTCACTAGATTTCCTCACTTTCATCATTTGATATGTTTTCTATGTTTTCTTATAAATAAAATACGGGTTTACAGTTTTTGCAAATCCTTTTTATTTACACCAAATATTCTGGAATAGAGGATGCACTCTGATCTGGGTTAGTGATGTCATAGAAACCTGGATATCCCATCAGATTCATCAGTTAATCACCAGTTTTCAGACTGTTTTGGACCTGAGCAAATATCTAACGAACTTGAAAGTCAGTATAGAAATCCAAATTAACGCTGTCAATCACATCAGGGGAATTTTCTTTTTTTTCTCCTCATTTGTCCGTAAAAAAAAGATGCATATGTAACTGTGGGTTGTTTTGTTTTGTTTTCTGTTGCCATCTCAGTGGATGTTACGGTCACCAAATCTTTAACAAAGCTGGGGAACACTAACTGTCCGGGAGCAGGTTGTAACTTCAGTATCAGTTACCATGGTGATCCAGCAGGTTAATAGAGCCATCCTTGTGTCACTGGAAATCATGGTTGTAAACTGGACAAATACACTGGTTTGTTGAACCCATCTCACCCAAGAATCTCACTTTCATGGTACTGGAGAACATACACACATCACATCTGTCTGATCTATATTACTCTGAAGTATATTCAATAAATGCATTACAAAGTATGTTTGAGTCCTCTCTTAAGTGATTTTTTTTTAAAGGTCTAAAAGCAATATAGTCAGTTTAGTATTGCCCCTTAATCTAAGGCATTATAACGAACAAACGCAATTTAACTAATAACGCAGATACGACACTTCCAGTGTTGTTTTAACAGCTGAATTAAGTCATTTAAGTTCTTCTGCTCTCAGTAGAAAATAAGCCAGTAAACAAGATTTTAAAAGGGATGCTGCAAAAAATTCTGTGAGGTAAAGAGGAAAGTTAAAGTAGTTATTCCAGCTGATTACTCTGATTATTCTGTTCATGAGTCTGACAAAACAAATCAATTTAATAGACGTGATAAACATGGACACCAAGCAGTTTCTGTTAGAGCAGCGTCAGATTATTTCTCAGACAAACACGATGAGGCATAATGTGGTTCTTCTCTCCATTCAGCATTTTGAAATGAGCATTTTGTTTTTATTGTTTGGACTAAATATTAAATCAGAAGTAAGCTGTGTTTATTCCTGAGTTGTGACTGAGATACAGACCGTCTAATACGACCATCTTTACGACCTCTGAACGTGTCGGGGGCAGTGTGAGGTTAAGGCTCTTATTTCAGCACGTGCTGATCAAAACGCCTTTAAAAATGCTGATCCTTTTGTTGCATTATTTATTTGAGACTTTACCGCTCATTGCTAATTTGCAGCTAATGAAAGTAACCTGTACGTAATACTTATTTTTCATTTAATTATAAAGGTTATGCTGAAATGTGGAGGATGCTGCTTCAAACTCTTCTGCCTTCTCTCTATGTCCATGTGACTTTTCTCTGAGTACACCAGCCTCTTCCCACAGTCCAGAAACACACCTGTTAGGTTGATTAGCTGCTCCAAAGGTTTCTCATTGTGGCCAAAGTTGAGGCCAAAGAGAGACCTGCAAAACCCCCTCGTCCAGCTTCCACTGGGAAGTGCCAGCCCGCCTGCAGTCACTGCAGTCAACAGCAGCATTTCTTGTCCTGATCTAAACTTATTTTGTGCTGCTGAGAACATTTAGACTCCACAGAAAGAAGCTAGCCATGATTTTCATCAGCAACCATCCAGCTGTGAGGTGACAGTGAGTTTGACTGGATGCTGCTGTGGATGCTCAAACCCACAGACCATCACACATTTATATTTATTTATATATAAATAACTCATTACATATCTATACATATTTATATTTATTACATACCTTTACATATTACATATGTATGTATTTTTATACCAGATATGTTTGTATTATGTGTTGTATATTGTGCATCTCCTCTGTCCTTCCTTCCCACTGTCCTGTTTCTCCCATCTCCTCCTGACCCGGCTGGTCTTCAGCAGGAGGGTCCCCCTAAGAGCCGGGTTCTGCTCGAGGTTTCTATCCAAGAGGGAGTTTATTTTTGTTTCTTGGCACTGATGGCGTTGCCATGTGCTTCTTGGTCACACTCTGGGTTTCTAAACCACCCAGAGACTTTTTGACTTGTCATAAATAGGCGCTATATAAATAAATTGAACTGAACTGAATAAATAGATGCTATATAAATAAAATAGAAATAAAATTGAATTGAATTGAAAAATGAATCCTTACGAAAACCTTGTCTAGAGGAGGTAGTGGTATCTCTGGACTTTGGGACATTTGGGACTGACGATTACACAGCTGAAACATATATATGGTGGTCAGATGAATCAGATCTTTTTTAGAAGAAGTGGGCTGTTGCTCCAGACCAAAGAGGAGAAGAACCATCCAGAATTTTACCAGAAACAAGGCCTGAAGTCAGACTCTGTCATGGTACAGGGTCGCATCAATGTCATTGGTCAGCATGGCTCAGTTAGAAAACATAATGATTTAGGTCATTTTTGTTCCTGATAGGCAACGCAATGGTGAGAAAGGTATAGCGCTACATCTGAAACCTGCTTGAACATTTCTGTCAGTGTGATCTAGATGTAGATTTTTTAAAAGGTCTGGAAAGCAGAATCTAGTCTGAAAAACTTTGAATGATTATAATAACATAACTTACAGGTCAATAAAATATAATAACATAAAAACAACTAATCATGTGACCAACCAACTGATCAGTTACACACAAGAATCTTTCCCAGAAGTTGCTAAACATCCAAATACAAATACGTGCTTGCATACTGCATACTATGTACTACAATCAATATGCAATAGTAGTATAATACGTTTTGAAAACCGCCGAAGATTCTTCAATCATAAAGTTAATTTAGAGAAAGAGAAAAACTGAAATTGCAGGGTTCTCCCCACCAGATAAGGACAGTGGCGTGGTGCCACCGTCAATTTTGAGCTCCATGTAATATTTTGACGGAGGTGATGCCATCATTTTTTTTTTTTTTACCCATTTTTTGCACCGACCTGCCACTTTTGTTAACTCATACCCTCCCTTCCCGTCTCTCCACTCACTCACTGTTACCAAGGTGCCCGCAGAGCTAGCCGGTTGCAGCACCAGCATCGTCTCAAAAGCTAGGGAGAACCTTGAAATTGTATCTTGATGGAAATGGCAGCATCTGACCATAAAACATGTGTGGTGATGGAGCTACTCCATCATCTAGCTGTGCAGAACAAGTTTTTACCTTCACTTAAGGTCACTTCTGCTTTAGGAAATGTTAACTTTAGTTGTTCAAAATCCTCATGATGCATTTTTATGGCATGAGATGGGAAGCTTGTTTTTCTCAATCCAAGATAAAGTATTGGAACATGATGACAACGTAGGATAAAAAAAAACACTTCCTGCTGGTTAAAGTCAGAACACACTAAACCTTTGTTATTGGTCACTGAGATCCCAGTGATTACGTTTTCATCCACCTGTTCTGCACACTGTTTCAGTGAGAGCTTAATCAACATAATGCACTTCCCCCTTATTTTGTGGTGGTTCACTATCTGATCTTGTCCACCTCACTGGAGCCCATTACAAGACCTTGACATCCAGCTGGCATGGAGTTGGCACCTGTGCTGTTCAAGGACAGAGCATGGCAGCAGATTAAAGAGGCAGCGCCTCAGGGTTTCTGTGTTTGCAGCTGTAGCTAACGCCGTACACATGGAGGAAACACAAATGACTGCAACAATATCGCCACTCTTCAGTGAAGCCTGAGCATTTGAAAATGTACTTTATTTAAATCCTCATGTTCTCAATTTAAAAGTTGCGTATAAGCCTTTTTTTAGATGGTTAATTAGACGTCACCCAGCTGTAGAGGGCTAAAAGAGTATTTCTTTAATGTCTCAAGTTAAACTCTGCCCCATTAAGCAATCCCAAGTGATTGATGAAGAGTCAATTAATGATACTAGCATATTATATCATGCCCCAAATTCAAATTTTACTATATTAAAAACATTAACAGTTTTGAAACTTACCTAAAAATTGTTATCTGCTGATAGAGACACACTGAGGCAATACTTTAACTGAAGTTTAACCTGGTGTAAAGTCGGGTTCATTTTACGATTTTTACAGTCTTAAAAGATTAATTCAAGATTAGTAACATTGCATTACATTGCACGGAAATAAATCAGTGTAATGCAAGCACAAAAAAACTGAATCATTGCGTCATTAGCAGGTTGCTGCTAATGTACTAATACACTGATGACTCTAAAGTTAGTGTTGTCGTAATGGCGTTGGTGTGGTTTGAAAAGAAAAGAATTAAAATAAAGAAAAGAAGTGTCTTTCTTCTTTATTTGAATTGTACATTTTTCTTACCATTTCTCTGTTGTATCTGGCACTGTTGTTGCGTAAACATGCTGATGTTTACGTTACTTCATGGTGCGTTCCTATTGGTTGGTTAGCTGACAGAGCTCATAGAGGCAGCAACGGGCCATCATACTCTGAGACAGTTAATCCAAATCACTGCTGACATCTGTCGCAGCCCGTCTTTGGTCATTCATCTTTACTCCTGTCTCATTGTGAGATCTACCACCACCGTTTTTGAGTAGCTGATGCCCCCCAATGGAGAAAGCCAAAGTGACAGGACAGCTAAAGGCACAGCAGAGAAATTATCAGCAGGTATGTGACCACAGTGGCCTGAGAGACAGAGGACAGCTGGGGTATCTGTACTTTGTCTCTTGATTGGGGGCATCGGCTACTCCAGTGTTTTTCAACCCTGGTCCTCAAGGAACACTGCCCTGCATGTTTTAGATGTTACTCTGCTCAGTCACATTTGATTGGATGGCCATCAGCTTGTCCTCAAGGTCTACACAAGTGTGTCAATGACCAACTAATTAGAGCCAGATGTGTCTGAGCAGGGAAACATCTAAAACGTACAGGATAGTGAGTCTTGAGGACCAGGGTTGAAAAACACTGAGCTACTCAATGAACCCTGTTGCTTTTCTCAGCAGTCTGGAAGAACACTATCTGCTGAGCCCAGCCAACCCATCCATCCATCCATTATCTATACTCGCTATTTCCTGTTCAGGGTCACGGGGGTCTGCTGGAGCCTATCCCAGCTC
>JBAMYA010099925.1:0-20568 GCA_037176975.1 Arrhamphus sclerolepis | reverse complement strand
CTGAGGGCGGGGTTTTGTGGGAACTTCGGGAAAGGGGCTCGCTTCTCTTTTTGGTTTTTGTGGCCTTCCCCCCCCCCCCCCCCCCCCCCCACTTCTGTGCATCGAGTTTGTTCATCCAATACCAGAGAAGAGAACGCACAAACTTGCTAATGCCACAGAGTTTACGTCAGTTAAATAAACTTAAAAATAAAATAAAAATCCCAGACTCTCAAGTCTTTTTCCAGTTTTGCTGGTGGATCATTTGGCCACTTGCCAGCTTCAAATTGTGGTGACGGCAGCTTGTGACGAGTCGGATGCTACTCATGCAAAGTATTCTGCGTCAAAAACACCAAAGTCCAAAGATCCGTTCCGCTATGAGAACATCTTTTACATGCAATCGCGTGTCCAAGTGTGGACTCGGCTGTCTGATCCCTCGTCACCCTTCCTCCAGTCTCATAGTCAGTCCTTCCCTCCATTCTTTCTCGCAGCGCTGTCACCCTTGTAGTCATCATCAGGTTAATGTGGACCCCTGCTTGTCAAAGTGGAGCTTCAGTTCCAGCCGTCAGAGCCAGATCCTCGTCTGGTGATGGCTCTGAGGGGGCTTCGAGATGTGGAGCCCCTTCTCTTCCAGGGAACTGAGGAGAGAAGACAGTTATTGATTAGAGTTTGAGCGCTGCGACAGATAAATCTTCAGCCTCACTTTTTGCAACAACCTACTAAAAGTCTTACCTTTTCCCAAACTGGCAGGCAGTGTGCAGCTCTTTGTGTTGGCAGGAGAGTTGGACTCGTCGACTCGCTTTCCCTTCACCTCTCCTGGAGTCAGCGTGGCCGAGCCGTCCTGCTGCCAGTCGTTCAGTGCCCGCTGGAAGGAACGGGCCAAACAAGCCGTCATGTCCCGCGCACGTTCGGCGCGGCTGCACCAGAAAACCCGACACTGCAGCTGCTGTCCGTGATGTTTGCAGATGTACAAGAAGACGTTGGGTCGGTTGACATCTGCTGCACAGTACGCAATGTCCTGCAGGTAGGTCTTCGTGAGCTGCCGGCCCGTGCTCAGCTCCTTCACCTCGACGTATCTCGGGCGCACCACCAGGGCGTGATCTTTGCTTAGCTTCTTCCTATTGGCAATACCTTCCAGCAGGTGCGTTATGGCGTCCTGGGCCTGCTCTCGATCAAGAGAGAAGATTTTCTCCGTGCCCAAGTAGTGGACTTTAAACAGAGGATCACCGTGGGAGAGGGACTCTGTTCGGTCACGGCGGAACCGGCGTCGAAAGGCGGCAGGAGAGTTCTTAAGGGTCTGCACCAGGTGGAAACTGCTGAGGGACATGGTTTGCTTGCTGGGTTTTGAGGAAACGTCAGCTGAAGTGCAACTGCTCGCGTCGAGCTGATCTTCAGAGCCTCTCCCAAACTTCCACCTTTCTTTCACAAACTGAGCGTGGTTGCATCCACTGGTTTTATCTGAAAGCGGGCAGATAAAGACTGATGTTAGAATGCATTTCAAAGCTGCACGAGGAAGGAATACATAAGATCAAGGGCAGGCTAAGGACTGGACACTACGAACGTTCTTAAAGATTAAATCCTCATCATTAAGACGCTTTTCTGCAGTGTCATGCTGTCATTCCCTTGAGGAGGGAAAAATGCGAGTCAGAAGTTCTAAGTGCAATGGAGGGAGGGAAAGAAGAAGAAAAAAAAAAAAAAAGGCTACCAAACAGGATTGGTTACAAAAGTGACGCATGACAAGTGAAATATTCATCTGCCGTAGACAGCAGCCATTAAATATTTACAGAGGTCCTGGTTTGGGTTACAAACATACAGCCTCTCTGATGGGACTGGAAATATGCCAAAACAAAGAGAAAGTTACTGTAAATAAGACACAGCCCAGTTTATATGCTTGTTCATATTCAGCTAGAAAAACTTACATTCTTCTGAGATGTTGCCAGCTGCAATATTATGCAACCACATCTGCCCTCCCATTGTCTCCCATCCTTCAAACCCCTCGGACTGCCTGTTCTCCATTGTCTCTCTCCATTATTTTTTCCCCTTATTTTTCTTGGCCATTCTTTCAACATCCTAGCTCCCTCCTCAGAAGTGACTCTCAGAGAGAACCACCGACTGTTCAGAGGTGACGGCCATTGTTAGTAAAGCCCCTGTGCGGGAAACAGCTTTGCGTTCCCCCTTCAAATATTTCTCTGGCAAACAATGGCATGCTTTTGACACTTTGTCACATCGCAAGAGAGATGCAAGTTGACCCAGAACATCCACATACTGCTGAATGTCTGGGTCACACAATATATTTGCAGTACCAGCTATGACAGTCTTTATGCACAGTTAAAGGGAAAAAAAAAAGCAATTCAAAACTCATAGAGGACAAATCACACTATGTATTCTGAATGAAAGCACATGCACAAGTTTATTCTGATGCATTACTCATTTTAAATAAAAATCCCTACTTCAAAAAAGGACAGCTTGGCATGTACATTATTGGTCAGAATTGTATAAGCTATTAACTTTTCATGTAACATCATAAATTTGGTTCTCTCCTGATATTGCAACTATGCACCAAAGTCACACAACCAGTCTGTAAAGCAATGTCAGTCAAGCTGAGCTGTCATTTTAGAAATTAAGTTATAAAAAAAAAAAAAGGGCCTGTGTTATTTGACTTCAATGCCGAATTAACAACCATAGACACCATAGATAGCTCAAAATAACTAACGTGGTGTCCAATTTCAGAAATACGGAGAAAGTGTTTAAATTAAGTTTTTATAATGTGGCTCGGTCGCGTTAGAAAAAAAAAAAAAACTACAGCGCGAGTCGGTTTCCTATTTTAAATAGTAGAACGACCTCTTAATATTTTATTAAAAATCTCCTTTGCAATTGTTTACCTCAGACATTAATCTTACCTGGCCACAGTTTCATGCAAACGACGTCCTCCTGCGGTTGAGGTGAACCGTTGCGTCCCGTGGTCTTCAAACGCACCAGGCAGGTGGAAATGGGCTGATCTGCTCATCCACACAGAACCGACTGTCAGTGGGAAAAAATTTAAATTAAAAATACGACCGCCAACCGCGTCTGTAAATTTATAAGCTCTGCGATAAATGGAAAAGGAAATGTAAATGTGCGCCGCAGAGCTCCTCAGACGCAAGCAAGACGACAATGTGACGGACGAAAACTGAATCACACAGCTGCGTCTGGACGCTGTGGGCTGCTGGATTTAAACTCTGACTGAGTCACGGAGCTCGTGGGGACGAGCGTTTTAAAAGCGCATGCGCGAGCTCAACACACGTGGCCTCCGGGGAGGTTTGAAGAGGTCTGCTGGGTAGAGGTGATTATTTACAAGACAGGAGGGATTTACTGTACATGGCGAATTGGACAATGATCGACCTACCCTTGTTTCACTTACTGGCAGGATGTTTTAAGGCCAATGTGATGATACAGTGTGCATTTTTTTGTGCATAAACATGTTTGTCAAAAGTAGCACATATTAAAAATAAATGCAGGGACTTTTCCCAATACCGGCATTTTAAAATTGATTGTTTATAGTGAGGTCCTTTTGTACGCGAAAGTTGAATTTTTTTTTAAAAAATTTTAATGTATGTATATATATATATATTTTTTTTTTGTTGTTGTTGTTGTTTTTTGAGTGAGAGCGAATGTGTCCTTCAATAGCTCTATTTGACAGTCTGATTTAACATATTTTATTAACACCTGAAACCCTGATTCTAGCAGAGGACTAAAATCACCAACAGTGAAACATTAAAGGACAGGACAGACAAAGAGACAAGATAGCAGTGGTGCGGTGTGTGCAGAATAGTGATGTATGTGTGGTGCGTTGTTGTACATGAGAGTGATTCTGTGATGGATTGTGTTGCAGTAAAAAGGAAAAACATGCAAACAAAAGACGAATGTTAAAAAAGTACATAGAAAGCAGACCTTCTGCTTAGTTTTTACAATTAGCGTGTGTGTGGAGTGTGTGTGTGGGATACGTGTAGGTCTGTAGGTACTTTGGATTGTCTGTAGGGCGAACCTCGGAGATTCATGTAGGAAGTTTTAACTGGAATACTGCCTTAAGTTGGAATAGCATCCTGTAAAAACATGGAGAACACCAAGTCCAGAATCCAACACAGCTGCTCTAGCACAGAAAAACACACTCAGCCAGTTTTAGTGTTACGAGCAGTTCTGTTGTATTTTATTCACACTGAGTCACATACTTAAGCAAATAGTACTGTGTTGCGTATAGCATTTAAGAATTAGAAATCATAACAATGGCTAGCAGCATCAGCAGCTAGACTCACGCGTGGAATGATTAAACTTCCGACTCATTCCAAGAACCGACTTCTGAGATAAATGCTTGGACCAAGTGCATTCCAAAGTTCAAAAGATCCCTTCATTGTTTTTCAGTGTACATTATGCAAGAAGTCGACTGCTGAAATCTTTCACAGACAAAGGATTGCTAGCCACCAGCATTTTAATTTTAATTTTCTGGAATTCCCTTAAATGGTCAGTTGTTACATTTTTTCAGCATCTTGTACAAGTTTTGCTGTAAATAGATATTTAAAAATGTGGGCTATCCTTCCAGCAACGTATTTTCACAAACTCATGACGCCATCCTCAACCAGCTGCAAGTTTAACATGTCTGTATTCGAGCATGTGTGCGACACCGTACTGAGGAAGCTGAAACCCACTACCTCTCCTCATCATCGTGTTACGTCACAGCTCGTCTCTACTGGCGACCGTTGGCCTCACTGGCTCAGATCTGCTTCAAGTGTTTATCCTGGGGGGATTTTAAACACTGGCAGAGAAAAACTTAAATCAGTACCATGTGTGTAACGCGTCTTTGAATGTGCGGCCGGGGTGTGCCTGATGGCGAGGAAACAGTAGGGCCTCTGTTTCTTCTGGGTTTGGCCCAACAACAGTAAAGTTCTGGACGTCACACTCGCCTCAGTGCTTAGCATGGCACACTGGAACTATTCTTGGGGCACCAGTGACATAATGGACCATCTCAGACAGGACCCGCCCTCGACAACGGGCAGTGAGAACAGACTCAGCATCCAAGTCGTGTGCATAGACGGGGCTGCAGCTGCGGTTTCAGAGCATGTTGAGGCATGCTGCAGTGAAGGTACAGCCTATTCGCTGCACCAATCAAGAGGCCCATTCATTCATTCAAAGCACAAAATGAGGTCTTCGCTTGCACATTTATTAGCAAAGATCTAAAGGTCACAGCACTGTTGAGATGGAAATAAAATGGAGAGCTATGATTTACATGTTAATGTCTTCCTTTAAACATTATGCAACTCAGCAGTTTTGCATAATCCAGCAGCAGAAGAAGATGACGACTGAAAATGTTAACCTACAGCAGTCCAAAAATAAAATAATAGAAATATTTATTTATTTAAGATGTCATAGTCAACTATATTTCTTGTATTTAAAGCATCCCTGGCTGCCTGGGAAGGTTTGTTCCACCAGAGCTGTTAACAGCAGCTGAACAACACCTCAAGTAGAAAGTAACATTTAAAAAAGAGTTATGTTCCTTTAAAAACAAAACATTACCTTCATGTATTGATGCCTGACTGATGTTTTCATTTTGCATCGATACTCGTGGATCGTTTGTCATAAAATCAACGTCTCCTTGTTTCCTGATGTGTTTCTACACCTCTAATCGTAGCGCCAAGTCCCACATCCAGAGCTATGGAGGAGACCTCAACAGTCTCAAACTGAGCATATTATTATTATTTATTTTTTATTTGGCAGAAGTCGAAGTGGACTGATCACACTGAGGAAACTCATGACAATCATCACTTGACAGGATTTGACAAGTGAAAAGAAACCAGTGAGAAACCATAGTGGAGGCAAGACAAATGGGAACAGCTGGGAGGATTTTCAAAAATTAATCAGGACCAAAGTAAACTGGAAGAGTTTTATTGAAGGATTTTTGTACTTCTAGGAATTAAAAAGACAAAGAGAGAAAGATGTACCCATATCCCAGGTTTCCACATTAGCTTATATCATATAAAGTAAATACTGACGGTGAACCTGATTTCTCAGCTTCCAATTCATTTCTATACAGTGCAGAAGTGGGAAATGACATGTTCCCCTTCTTCTGCCTTTTTAAATCAGGGCAACACACTGGGAACAAAACATAACATTATTATCAGTTGGTCTGGCTGCTGTGGACACACCCTGTAGTTCACATAATAATGAGCAGCTAATCATTCAAATGTCCTGAGTACTGCCTGTGACTGAAACCAGCAGATTATCAAACCTCTCTGGGAGCAATTACCAGTCTCTGTGGGGAAACAAAGCCGATCTCAGGCTACAGAATCCAGGGTGATGCAAAACTGGCTTTCAGACAACTCTTAACAACCAAAGGGCTCATCTAACGGTCTAAGTCATGGATAGTCTTGAAATTTGGGGATTTCAAGTGAGATTTCAAGTAAGACTAGTATGGTGTAGTAGTGAAAGGAAAACCTGAACTCTCATTGATATCCCTCTGAAACTAGATAATAAACGACCCGCACCAGATCCAAACAAGTGAACCAAATCTTTTCAAAATCTGAGACTGAGATCAAAAGGCAATTTTCTGGAAGAACGGGTAAAAAATTGAAGGGGTTGTGACTTCTGCTTTTTTTTTTTTTTTTTTTTTTTTACAAGGTGTCTTGAGAACAGGGATGTAACACGTCCATATTTAGAAGCTGGGCAAACAGAAAATTTAGGAAGTAAAATAACACTCCATATAACCCCATGTCCCTCTACTGTCTAAATGTTTTACAGTCACTTCTCTTTTTTCTCAGTGCTCTAAATCAAATGCTGGCATTTACTGATGATTATCTGCAGTGTTTGGGCTTGCCAGCTATGAGGGTTACATTCCACTTTGCTATCTCTGAGTCTTATTTAAGAAAAACAACACTTTAAAAGAGCTGTTCCCAAAACCACCATTGATAACAGGAGCTGTAAAAAGAATGTTATGTACTTTAACTTTTATATGATAACTGTCAGAGCTGCTGATCATCACATTGATGGACCGACTGTTCAAAGCAGAAATATGTCTCTGCCAGATGAACTAACACAAAATAAAAACACACTGACTCCGGATTTCCTTCTTTTCGTGTTACTACCAATAGGTTTTCGGCATTTTTATTTTCTGATGGTACTCCTCAATAAATACTGAATGGATTGCCATGAAATTCAGTCCAAACTCAAGGCTGAATTATAATCGATGTTGTAATTTCTTCTTCTTCTTCTTCTTTTATTTTATAATCCAAAACCATTATCAGGACAAAACACGAGAAGTGTCTGTTGACATTCCTGGTGAACAGAAATGTGAGCAAAAAGACACAAAATGACCATAAATACATTTCCGTGTACTTCAGAGATACACACCGAACAAAAATGAGACATGAGATGCTGCAGAAAGTTTCCAAATGGTTTCAAAAGAGACAAAGAGAGTTGACTGAAAGTGGATGTTTGTTTTCTTCTTTTGACTGAATGGCACACATACACACACTGGCATTATGGGAAGGAAGTTGAATGAGGTGTGAAAAAAAACGGGTATGGTAACTGCACTCATTCTTCTCTGTTAACTCATATTTATTACAACGGAGAACATGATAGTATGCATTTGTGTACGGTACGGTATGACAAGCGTCCCGTTTGACAAGTTTGTGAACCAGGTCTGACCCAGAATCAAGGCTGGCAATCGCAGTAGAGGTGCATTATGTAACCGTCTGTCAGTGTTGAGCTATTATGTATCATCAGCTTTGTCAGCGTGACTGTGAACGTAGATGATAAAGAGAACACGAAGAATACAAAATGTTACAATCCTCGCGAAACATCGGCAAAGTAAGTGTGAACCATTAATCCATCTGTTTATTTGCACATATTTGTGAGTTTTCTCCCAGTTATGCAACAACAGCTGCTCCTCTTGCGAAGATGACTCAATTTAATTAGAGGTGGTGGGGGGGGGGGGGTTTAACAATCCAGGACATCTCCACGTCTCCATTCTCTGGTCCTGCCTCCCTGAACAAGTACAACAGGCCTCTGGTTTCACAGAAGGAAATGACTTTCTTTATAGTGAAGTTGATGGAGCTCCATTGTGTTTGCTGGAATCACAGGCAGGTTTTCCTGTTATTTTAGAAAAATTCAAAGGAATCGGGTCTGAGTACACGAATAAGGAAGGAGCAAATAAAGAAATGAGCGGTTTCAGTATTTGATAATACTGACATTACCACGACGTAATACATCGTGACTTCATAGCGTGGGGGGATTAACACATTCATCCTTTGTTTAGTGATTTAAAACCTACTTAATGTCACACACATCTCCCTTTTTGGCTGCAGCCCAGGCTTTGATGCCTCCTTACAGCAAGCCTTTTAGGGAGAGGCGATTTCCTCAGGATGTTGCTACAGTAGCTTATGTGACGGCGTTTGGGAGTTTAGATAGGCTACGTGTATAACTGGGGCTGCAGATTTCTGTGAAACTACAGAACCTGTGTGAAGCCACAGCACAGTTCTTTGCTTGTTTGTTGTGAAGACTCTGTTAAACTAACCGGTGGGGGTATTTGCTTGGTAAACACTGCATGGCCAGTAGCTGAATGAAAAAGGTCAAATTTAGCATCAAACAACGTATATATAGAGGTTGAACAAAGTTCCCGAACATAACATGCAAATATTTAAAATGTTATTTAATGAAGAATTTAAACAAATTCTCAAACTAAATTAATTATTAGTTGTTATAGCTGCAGGAGCAGCATTTTTCAATGTCAGTGACTGTTTTTGAAACTGCTCATGACACTGCTAATGTGCACTAGTGTTGCCAAAATGTAGTATGCTGTAGGCGTTATGAAAAATACATCTGCACAAACTCTGGCGTATGCAAAAAATAAAAAATAAAAGAATAAAAAAATACCTGGATGATGCGCTACTGGAAAATGTTCAGTATCCACATAACCGGCCTGCCTTGTAAACTGTAGCCTCCAGCTTCCACTATAGTGTAGCATAATTGTTTTACTTGGTCCCATTGATGACCGATGATCCTTTTAACAGCAAATTGAATGCATTAGCTAAATAAAATGACATGGTTATGTTGATTTGGTACATGCATGAAAACACAGACAAAACCACTGTTTACAGCAACGGAGCACCTCACTTCTGTCCTTTCCAAAACTCAACCTGTTCAGCAAATGTTACCTAACAGAAAGATACACTCCTTCTAATGTGAAATCCGTTCCTTATCAATACCAGTTTCTTGTTATTCAGGAACAACTGGGGGGGGTGGGGAGGTTGTCACCTCTCCATCACAGGGCCACATATACATAATTACCATGGAAAATTTAGTCTTTTTGAATATGGGAGGAAATCAGTACACAGAGAAAGCACACACGCTAGCACATGGAGGACATGCAATTAGCGCTAGCACCAAGCTATCATGCTATCCTCCAGTGACTTGATGGCTAATAGCAACCTGTCTGTATAAGATGTCTAACTCATTACAAATGCTGACAGGCAACAATTATGAAAGAAACCAGCGTACATGCTAGCAGTTCCTGATCTGCCCAAACAGCTTGTTGGTTTGTCCCACAGATCCCCTGATATGGCCTGCAAACTAGGAACACCATCAGATTAGCCTTACTTTGAGGCCTTATATGTATTTTATTGTGGAATTATAGTTAAAGGATCACCAGTTATCACCACTTATTAGGGAGAGTAAATTAAGCTAATCACAACATTGTTTTCTGAAAAACAAATGTGATTTTTCAGAGTTTAGGTGTATTCAGACTGGTGAATGGTACACCAATAAAAGCCACATTATCTGTCCAATAAATCTTGCTCGATGCTTGAGTTCATTCATCTGTGTGTTATTTACATATTTTGAGACAAACGCGAAGACATTTTTGTTTATATAGCCAACTTTTCCTTTATACACCAAGTTTTTGTAATAGCTGGTTCTGGTGGTTCCAGCCAATCACAGCACACTTATGTTGTCTTGACCAGTCAGCACACAGATGGTTCCCTTTATGCGAGGAAAGCTCCTACACTGAAACAGGAGCGTAAAAAAAACAAAACGATATAAAAACAGTTCTCATGAACTGGTCACAGTTACTGCACTGTGAACTCTCTCTCATATTCACAAGAACTATAAAATGATTCCTGTGTTTTGGACACATCCTATGGGTGCCAGGACTTAAATATAAGTCTGATTCTCATTAAAGTCTCATCTCTCTACCAGTAAGGTAGCAACTTCTGGCATTGTTTATTTTTAAATGAATTATTATGTCGGATTCCCATTCATTAAGACCTGGGGAACTCTCACTTCTGACCCTTTAAGTGGGAACTACTCATATGGCCTATGTATAGGACTTAGGCTGTAGTTGGTGTTCATACTTGGCTGTTGTTGTTCGTGCTGCTCTGTAATCACACAGATTGTAGATTGTGGTGTGGTTTCTTAACCGCAGCTCTACAGCTAAGACATGGTGGTGGAGAAAATCAAGCACATCCTATGTAGCTGGAGCCAATAAATGTTGAATAACAGTAACTTTTACTGACATTCCAGGAATCTATCTGACCATCTGGTCTGAAAACAATGAAGGAGACATGGGAGTGGGAATTACGTAGAAAGCAATACAGTGTTACAGAGCAAAGCAATCACATTTGTAGCGCTCTGCGTCAATCTAATATCCTCCCTCCAATGCATTTCTGCAGAGGTGCATGTCAGCGTATGGCAGAGATTAAGATGTCATTTGTTTTTGACGTAGAAGCACATCATTTATGCAAACCCTTCAAATCCAATTAACTTCCAGTCAAATCCAGTTAGTTTTAATCCATTTAGGTCAATAAACAAAAGCTTTCCACTTCAACACAGTTTTAATTCAGACAAGGTGGCTGCATCCATCCTTTACATATCGTCATGGTAGCGGACTCTGGGTATTGTTTCTATTTATGGATGCTTCTTTTGTTATTGGTTGCTGAAAGCTCTGTATCATCACTGGCGTCGGCGTCGTCATCATCATCATCATCCTCATCAGAATAAAATCTCGACCAGGAAGTGTTTATCTGTGTACAAACACGTATGCCTGCGTAACATTTCGTCAGATACCTTACCACTTGCCGAAATAGTTTCAGGCTTTGAGACAAACCAAAAGCAGAGCATGTTTACAGTTACAACAGGTTCACACGTCAATTTCCGTCAGTGAATGTGGGTTGACTTATATCTCTACTTGCCTTTAAGATTAAAAGTCTTGTAGGAAATGTACCTTTTCAAAAAGCACACACCTAGAATCAGGAAGGGAAGCTGTAGAGTTTACAGAGGTGCAGAAATATGAGGCTCATAAATGACACTTTTTTTTATGTGTCTGGATAGTGAATGAACATTGTAATTTATGCCAGACTGATAGCAAACCCCTGTTAACATTGCACACTGACATGGAGCTGTGCCAGAATACTTAACTTCTTTTTTTTTTCCACTGGCAGGAAAGTTATTTGTCTGTTTTTCTGTTCCCCAAAACATACATACCTACAGTGTCATTGTTTAATTTTCTGCTAAGCGTCCAACTTCGCCAGAGTATTATGGTGAGTAAGTGGCCAAGTGGCCTGACCTTGAGAGGAGTCACATGACTCAGATAGTCTGAGGCCATGAGACGGGGGTTGGCTGGAGGAGAAGAAAAAACCCCCCAGAAAACAAAAACCAACATCTGCCAGCCGACAGCTCCAACACACAAGCGGCTGCAGATGCCCTAATAAGGAAGGTTAATGGGCCCATACGGAGCAGGAGGAATGACACCGTGTCTGCTTCTCTCTCATCCAGCTATCTTACTTGAAGGTTACGTCAGTTTGCTGATGAGCTAATTTCCTCCCCCCCCTCCTCCCTCATCCCGTGCTAGGTTGAACAAACTGTATGACATGACCGTGCCAGACAGGAGGAAAGGTCTGTCTAGGGGAATTCCTTATTTTATGGAGCCTAGTTTCAAGTTTTGTCAAAATTTCACATGTTCTCGACGGACAAAAGAACACTATCAGAGCCATTTACATAACATTAAAACTTTACTCCAAAGCGCAGGTCAACCACGCATGTATCACCCTAAATCAAAGACCATTTGATCAGCTCATATCACAACACTTTCCAGGGCACCGCTTTGTCTTCAGGAACAGAAACACACAACTTTGAAGGAGTTTCTAATTAGGGAGGGAACTTATTCTGAAAGCATAATAATGCCCTAAAAAGGACTATATGGGGGTAAAAGAGGAAGGGAGGAAGGTTTTGAAAGTGGTTCCTCTTGGGCTTTGCATTAATTTCGGGTGCCTATTGGATCCATTTAGAAGTTGATGAATGTTGTGTTGACTTCTAATGCTCTTGAGCCCGCGGACCAATCAGAATCTAGACTAAACAGGAAGAGGAGGGGCTTCCTGTGTGGTCCTGAAAGAACAACCGTTGTTCGTGACCATGGTGAGTCAGAGAAGCAGTGCAGTGGGACAACTTTAGCAAGGTTTAAAAAACAACAACAATAGCGCATACAAGTCAAAGGCAAACCGGGTCACAGTGATGCACTTGAACAGTTTTTGATTAGTTACATTAGGTGATAAAACCCCTCTCCAGTTTATTTTCCTGAAAAATACAGAGGTGGAGATTGCTTTAGACTAAAGCAGGAAACCTGGATGAAACATCCAACATTTATTTTTATGGATGAGCAGTGGTGCAGAACTTGGCTCTGCTGATCTTTTCTTTGATAGCTCAACATGAAAACTAACAGGCTGAAAACGGTGCAAATGAAAAGCAAAGTGAACCTTGTAAGGGCAACACACAACCTCCTTAATTTCTGAGGTGGTGGTTGGCAAATTAATTAATGCATCCTCAGAAGACCTCATGGTATACAGGGTAATAACATTAAAAATGTAATTATATATATAAAAAAAAGAAAATCTAACAGGAACTGAAAAACTACTGACACCCTCACTACTTTCACAGAAATTAAGTGTGTGAGTAACAGCAAGTTGCTGCTAATTCATTATCTAATTTTAATTTTCTCCTTTCAGTACCCCCTGGGGTACCCCTCCCTCTGGATCGATCTGGTGACCAGTCTCCTGAGACGTATGGGCAGTTTGCTGATCTGTAGCACTAAGGCGCGTCTTAACACAATGCCAAAGGCGTAAGACATCAGTCTGGGAGGTCATCAAGAAAGACATTCAAGACAGTTGCCAATCTTCCCAGGAGCTGACATCCCAACAAGTTCACCATAGGGGCCAACCACAAAAATTGTTGCATGTCATTTTCCGCAGCCCTGAGTTCGAGTTTTAAAGTTCACTACAGCACATTTACAAAAAGAGAGCACATATGCGACTAATTGCGTATGAACACAAGTGAATGGCCAAATGGAGATGTTTCACCGCTATGTACAGAAGACTGTTTTGCAAAACAAGCAATAGAATATAACCAAAAACACCTCTTACCAGCTGTCAAGCTCAGTGGTTGAAGGATGATCATTTGGACCTGTTTGGCAGACCTCTGCACCTTGAATTTATATGAGTCCACCATTCCAGCTGGAGCCAAATGTGATGCCACTGCTAATGTTTGGCTGAAATTAGGCCACACAAAAAGACAATTACCTACAAAAGCATGACAAAAAAACTAAAATACATTAAAATATGGTGGTTTGGCCGTAGGAAAGGCGAGGATGATCAAATCCCTGCAAATTTCAATGTACTGAGGCAATGATCTAAAGAAGAGTGGGCCAGTACTTCTCTACTGCGTGTGAGGCTGATAATATTTAGAGAAAATAAGTTCTGTGACCTATCACTGCTAAAAGTGACTTCACAAGTGAGCAAAGTATGGAGGGTGTTTAGACTTACACGCTCGTTCATTTTTCATTGAAAAATATAACATTTTTGTCATGTTTGGACTACAGTACACTGCAAACCTAACCCTGAAATGGAAACAATTTTTATGTGCTGCAGATCCCATTTCAGTTTGTTTACACAACAGTTGCATTCAAATGGGGAGAGGCAAAATCTTAATCATTTGGAAACAATGACATAGCTGCACTAGTTCACGACATGAGTTGCTCTTTTGGGCCATAATGTAACCTCCCCTGATTCATCAAGGCTATATCATATGTCTATCGCCAGAGGGTAACACGCAGACATACCTTAATGCAGGTGTAAGCAACCACATGGAGACAAGTGCTGCTGCTTTGTTGTCCCTGGTGTGAGCTGTTATTGAGGCTAAATCCAGCCTGTATGTGCAAAAATTTATTTCCAGTGGAGTTTTCAGGCTGTTAAGAGCATGGACGATCATGCGATACGGTGTGAGATTAAATACTACCGTAGACTCAGGTTGGTTTAGTTTTAAAATGCCGTTTTAAATCTAAAATTGACAAATGTGGACATAGTCTCGGTTTTTCACACACTGTTTCTGTGATTTGGTTTAATTGGCTTATGCAACGTCATGTAATAAGTCATGAAGATGGTCATCTGAGATTGTATTTATTTAATTTTAAGATGTGATAAAGACCAGTTGATTTTTTTTAATGCTCTAATACATAGAAACTGCCCTTTTTCACTTGATTAAATGTTCTGGTCAGTTCAAACCTGCAGTAGCTAAATAAATCAAGGCTTTCTAAGTATATATAAACTTCACTCTGTGTTATCAGATTCAATGTTTTTCTTTTCTAAATTTGTGGGTTCTTGTGATATATAAACAGATCGTGCCAGCATGTTAAATCACCTCAAAAGACAGGGTTTAGTCATTGACTTTTCTTTTACAACAGCACAGTTTGGTCTCAGCATATTAAGCTGCTTTAATGACGCTAACAGGACTTGGCTGCAGTACATTTTCCAAACTGCCCTTTTAAAGTTGGAACGGGGAACTCATCATTTTTCTCTACATGCAGAGCCGTGAATAATGGCAGTGTTATATAATATCTTGTCTATGTGTTCGCTTCTCATAGAAATGTAGGCAAAAATGACTGGCTTGGAATCATTCTGCGTCACAGGCGAGAATGATGTCAGTGTCATATATTACAACCTTTTTATGTCTTTAAGTGACAAGTGACAATGTCCCCTCTCGACCAGGTCACAGACTCATATCTCAAAAGTGAAAATCAAAAACTACACTGCTCTGTCATCAGTGTTTTATTTACATTATTTTGCAGGTTTCTTAATGAATTGTGATTATTGAACTGAATTATGCAGATCACACATTATAGTGATCATAGTAGAGAAGAATATACTGTAAAAGTTGAACTATTAGCTTCTCCTGTCTGGGCTTCAAATTCATGTGCTTCTTTGAAACTAATGAATTTTAGTGGGGGATTTTGTGGAGTCTAGATAAACAAGAGGAAAGGAGATTTTTCATGTTATATGTTGCATCAGCCATGTTTTCCTAACACCGATCAAATGCTTTAAATAGTTCAACCTAACCAAACAACAGCAAATCAAACTTTATGTGCCCTTTCAAAGTCCACGTAAAGTAAAATTACAACCAATTCCAACAAAGTGGGGACACCTGGTAAATAAAAACACAATGCAATGATTTGCAGATCTTATAAACACATTTTATTCCCAAGAGAACATAAAGAGCCCATTTCATGGAAAATATTAGCTCATGTTGACTTTGATGGCAGAAACATGTCTCTTCTTTTTACTTGTGGGACGTGAGGACCCAGTTGCTGGAGTTTGAGGACAGGAGTGTTGTCCCGTTCTTATCTGATGCAGGATTCCAGCTGCTCAACAGTCCTGGAGCCTCGTACTAAAAGTCCGTGCGCATAAAAATGTTCTGTATGCAATTTTTCCACACTCAAGTTTGGATGAACTAAAAGTGAGATGAATGTGAAAATGTGCGGTCCTCTGCTCACATTTCAAGTTTGGCGTATGCATTTTTCTAGAGGTTTGGTCTGTTGGCAGCGGTTTTCTCCGGAGGTGATGCAATGAAGCTGCAAACATTAGGAAGCATTTCCTCAAGTATTTCTATCCACCACAATTATGGTGTCAATGCAGCCGCATTAAACCAGAGTTTTTCTCTGATATTATGTGCTGAAGATGGTGAGATCTTCAAAGTTTTTGCAATTTTAAGTTGAGGAACATTTTTCTGAATTCCTTTCCACAATCGTAGACACAGTTTGCCTCAGACTGGTGAACCTCTGCCCATCTTTACATCTGAAATGATCCTTTTATACCCAGCCATGTTACTGACCTGTTGCCAATTAACCTAATTAGTTGTCAAATCCTCTTCCATTTGTTTTTAATTTGTGCCAATTACTTTTCCAGCCTTTTGTGGCCTCTGTTCCAACTTTTTTTTTTTTTTTAAGTGTTGCTGCCATCAAAGTTAGCTAACTCAGTGAGCTAGTATTTTCCATAAAATGGTAAAATGTCTCAGTTTCAACATCTGATATGTTCTTTTTGTTCTATTGGAGATAAAATATGAGTTCACTGGATTTTCAGTTCTGTTTTATTTCCTTTTTTTCCCCCACAATGTAACAAGTTTGGCTTGTACTGACAAGTGTTATCAGGTTTACATTAACCAACAGTAGCTAATTGCCATAATGCTGCAAACACAGACTCCATTTTAACTGAAAATAACTTGATTCATGTTGTTTTGGTCATTAGTGTCACAGACGTTTAAGCTCCTTACCATCTAATAATGGACCTGGGGTTGTTTTAACACTGGAATGTTCTCTTAAAGTAGAGATCATTAGAACTGATGATGGACAAATAAACTGGAGGAAGATAAATAAGCTTCATGTGGAATTTAGCATGGAATAATGCCGCTAAATAACTTGTCTTATCAAACTTGCCCATTGGCTTCTGAGGTCTTAAATTAAATAATGAAATATAGGATTCCAAACTGTATACAGCAGTTACATGTGTGCTTAGGATATGTTCCAAAATAACAAACTTTAGCTTGGAAAATGTCATAAACTGAAAGACCCTTTTTTTCTCTTTTGCTTATTGCACTGTTTAAGGCAGAGTGGCTCTGTGTTTAACGTGCAATCGCCCTGTTCCCTCCCAGCCAGAAGGATGTCGGTGAAGTGAAAAGAGCCTTCAGTGTTCAGTCATGTTGTTAAAGAGGGTGTGTGCTGCATCCACTGAATGAGCCATAATGAATCCGTTAAAAGAAAAAAAAACAACAAAACATAACAACCCTCTGACACCCTTTTTCACCCCTCATATTCCAGCTTCCCCGGCTATGTCTTGTCCTCTTTCTTCTTTTCACCCATTGTCTCATTTCTGTTTTTCAAACTGAAACACATTCACACGTGCTTTAGAGCGTCGCTTCAGGTGTTTGCTCAGAGCTGTGAGAGGGATAAAGTAAAAGAGGAAAATGCGTTATGTAAATATTATATTTCTGGCAGATTAGAGTGAGCTGAGGAGGACTTTGACAGGACACAGTGTCCAAAAACAAGTAAAGTATTCCAAGCAGGAAGTGGTCAAAAAATCCAAATATCAAAGAACACAGAAGGATCAAAAACAATGGAGGCTGGGAAGCAACAAACATACTACAAAGAGAAACCAGGAAAAGTGGGGCCTCCATACTGGATTCAGGTTACAGGGCCAAGGTTAGCTTAGCTTAGCACAGATATTCAAACAAGGCAAAGACTTAGCCTGACATTGTCCAAAGTTACAAAATCTTACTATAGGTTAAATAAACATGGCTGTTTAGTTTGCTTTAGATGAGCTGGTACAGAAGTTTCTTTTTTTTTCTTTTTGCTTGTGATGCAGGCAAACCAACCAATATGTAAACATGAAAGCAGCTAGCAAGAGGGCCAGTGATCAGATATCTCTAATTGGTGACATACCCCCATTAGGTGAAAGGCTGAGAGAAGAAATGACGTCAAATTCTACTGAATTCAAGTTTAATTTGATCTTTTTCTTTTCCATCTTGAGATTGCATGATGGCATTTGGGACGTTATCCCTTCGTGTATCTTACAGAGAAAAGAAAATTGGAATGACATCAGATTTACACAACACTTGCAGTCTTATTTTTTTCACTCTCATTTTCTATGATAAAGTCTGCCATGTGTCTGGTTCCAGCTGCTTCTGAGTCCTCAAATGCGTCTGTGAAACCTATAAGGGCCGCCTCATGCACGTCATCAGCAGTTCACGAGAGGCCGCTGATGAAAACGGTGGCAATGCTCTGCTTTTTCTGCTTGCGTCGTTTGAAAAGAGCTGTTAGTCAGTCTTAAAGAGACAAACCGTCTCTCTGGAGCTATTAATAGACACACACAGACCACCTTATTTTTCTTTTAGAGAATTCTGGCAGCAGAGAATTTGGAGCCAGCCCAGAAAAAAATCCCCCTTTCTCCGCTCATTTCCTCCCCACCCTCCTCTCTGAAGAAAGCCATGCACTGTAACAAATGGCTCACAAAATGTATTTTTAGCCTCAAGCGGCCGCCACCCCCTATTTACACTCTAACTTGTGCAGAGAGTCGGCATATAAGTTCATGATGACAGTTAAGTAGATGTTAATGGAAGTATATCAGTGCACTGAACCCCAGCCAGGTTAAATAAACAGGAAGGAATGAGATATTTGACCACTTATTCATCCATCAATAATTAAGTCAAAGCAGATTTTACACATGATTAAAGCAGTGGGTTGCTTGTGTGTGTGTGTGCGTTTTCTGGCCTCACTGAGAATCATTAAAATACTTTAATGAAATGATTATACAAGGAGAATAATCTCCAAATTATTCTATTCAGATTTTATCGAATTCCATTAATCTTTAAGCAATATTAGAAGGAAAAAAATAGGAAAACCAGCACTGACCATCAACACATCATCTCACATCAAGCTGTAACACAAACATTATGCTATGTTATACGTTATGCTTTTATTATACAGAGAGACTTGGAGTGGCTTAATTTCACTGAGGAATTCTTAAAACACATTTATGTTCAAATATTTATTTAAAGGTAATTAACTGACATTTACGATGAAAAGACACACTATGCAAGTAACTCGGAATTGTACGTTAGTACATCACTGAAGTGAATCTGTTTTCTGTGCCTGTTCAGTGTGGGTAGTGTCAGAGAAAACTGACTCCCGAATTCATCATTTAGCATCTGGTGTCTGACAGTGAGCTGATGAACAAGGTGTTTCCCTGGAACTGCTGCTCTTCGGGTGGCAAATGTTATTTCTCTGCCATGAACTGATGGTTTAAATTACTCTGACAGACTTCCAAGAATTAAAAAGGGATGTCACTCAAACGCTCACATGTAGCAGCTGTGAGGTGAAAAGAAAAACTCAACAGCAAAAAACAAAAACACTAAACTTTTCACCAAACGCTACATCAAAGACTGATATATATAATTTTGTTTTTTTTTAAAGACTGATATACTTATTTCCTTGTTGTCTTTAGTGACTTTTTTTGGTACTTCATCCCAGAAAAACACATTCAGAGAATTATTATTTCACAGAGGCATTCTCAGTTCCTATTACTGATCTTCAGTCTGTGTGAAACAGCATGAAATCATGAGATCATCCTTATTTCTGGTGCTGGACTTCACAGTTTGATGACATATCCGCATTGTACGTCATCATCACTGTCTATTTCAGGCTCCTGGTGGTTGTGAAATTTCTTCTTTAGGTGACATGTCTCTGAATTAAAAAAAAACAACTAACAACATCTTGAGTGTGATGAGACAACCCCCCACCCACTCACATTAACCCACACCTACGCACAAGAACCATTGTATCTACGGATAAAAATCATCCCTCATATTCAGTACAGAAAATAAAATCTTCTGTATTTATTTCTTATTGAAGGACATCCATGCAGCCTAGCTTTTTTTTTTAATAACTAGCTTTTATAATGAGTGTGAGGATTTTGCATGGGTTAAATTGTGACTCCATGTCAGAGAACAAAGAGCTGAAGGCCAGGACTTTAAAACCTGCCTTTTCCGCCCCCTAGAGGATTTAAAAGGCTCTATAGCTTTAAAAATCACCATAGCTGGAGTTCACAACATAACAGATTAAAAAAATAAATAAAACAAACAAGCAAACAAAAACACACACACACACACACACACACACACACACACACACACACACACACACACACACACACACACAAAGCCTAGATCTAATATTTATCCTGATTTATTTTTTTCAAGACTTAATGAGTTGATGTATTTTACTTGATATTCTCCTTGTAATTTAACTTGTTCTGTTAATTTGCAATGTCAAAACATTGTATGAGTTTTTCCTACATTTTTTTAATGAATCAACATTTTCATGGAAGAATTATAAAATAAATAAAAAATAAAGCAGTATTTCTTTTGGAAAAAAATACATTGTTCTTTTTTTTGTTCAAGTGACTCATCCTTTCTTCACCTGTGAACAACATGCAATCCTTTCACACATTAATTAATGACTGCCTCAAACTTTACTTTTCTGTGCAAGTGTATTTTTTCTTGACAGAATTTCAGTTGTCTAACAAGTTCTTAAACACATATTTTTTTACATTTTACTTCACATGTAATGTTAAGTGGGGCAGTACGGTGGCTTAGTGGTCAGCACTGTTGCCTCACAGCTAGAAGGTTCCTGGTTCAAGCCTCCACAGGGGCCTTTCTGTGTGGAGTTTGCATGTTCTCCCCGTGCTTGCGTGGGTT
>JBAMYA010099914.1:0-20569 GCA_037176975.1 Arrhamphus sclerolepis | reverse complement strand
GTACTGGGAGAATATATACACACACATCCACTTTAACAAATGTGGCTCTACATAAAAGACAAAATAAAAAATTTGATGAATTTTACACGCCAAGTACTTTGGGCAGCACGGAGGTGCTGTTATTAGAGTCCCAGACGGGGCTCTGTGTGTACATATTCTCCCAGTACTGGTTTTGGGTTTCTACGGTTCTGCGCTTCCTCCTGTAATCTGAAAACACGCATGTTAGGTTGACTGATGTTTCTTAACGGTCCATAGAAGCATGAGCATGAGCAAGGGCCAGGACCGACTCCAGTCAGGATTCACAATGATATGAAGCATAAAAATAAAAAAAACACACACGGAAAGAGGGGTTTTGAGGTGTGATTGAATCATGGAGTGTGGCTTTTACATGTCGCTCTTGCTGCATTTTCTCTAAAGGAATAATGTGATGATGGAAGTTATCTTGCGTTGCTGGTCATCTTTGGTCATCTGAGCATGAATTTCCCTAATTTAAAGACCAGGCAAGAGAAATTAACTTTTCATGCTGCAAAGTACATGAATGTGGTCTGCAAGGGTCAATAAGTGCAGACGCAGCAAATCTTTTACTAACAGGGCGTCCCAGCTGCCAGCATTCACACCGGACTGGAAGCAAGTACACAGTTGGTGGACGTGCACCACACAGTCTACGACAAAACAGAGAAAAGAAGATGGGCCAAATCAGTAATGAATGTGTCTAGTTTCAGCAGACTATGCAGGAGGTTTTTAGTGTAGTCGCCAGCTTTAGCTTCAGGCTGGCTGGAGCAGGAGGTGATGATGAGTTAGTGCCCCGCGCAGGTCGGATGAGAAGTCGTTGTCTCATGTATGTACTGGCTGCTCCGTCACCACCAACCCTTTACCATCGGTTGGATCAGTAGCTGACTTCAAAGGGACATAAACTCCAAACACAAGTGGAATAAACAGCTTAATTGACAAAAGACATGTTTTTCACCGTCACTTTTTGACTCCCACATTCAGCTCAGATCAGTTCAATAAATTTTATAAATCCCCTTGACAGAATTACATAGTAGGATATTCAGAAGGCTTACTTGATCCAGCTAAAAAGCAAAAATGCTCAGTTTTTCCTAAACTGAGGTAACACTTGGAGCGTAATGTCTTTTCTGCTTAGACTGGGCTTAGGTATGATAACATTTTTGTCATCATTCATAAGGTTAATATAATTGTACTTCCTGTGAAGTAATGTGACAAAATTGTGGTAAACATGCTCTCTCCATTAATCAAACAGATTTATTCTCTCTGTCTCTGGTAAAAGATACAAATATTCAAGTGACTCATCAGATCCACACGCAGCCAATGACTTTTGTAGATCAACAAACATGTGATACACAAATGTGGGGACATGTGCCATCAGTACCTGGAGAAAGAAGAAGCGCATAGTTTAAAATAATCTGAAGTGAACTTAGTTTCAAGGGGTCATATTCTAAGAAAGAAGATAATTTTTCATCTTGGCCAACAAATCCAAAGTTCTGACATCACTCAGCTCCCTTTGTTTCAGGTTGTCTACGTTTTTTTTTAAATGTTTCATTCAGTGATCATCTTGGATTTGTAGCATCACAGACCCAGATCAGACTAGAATCAGCCATCTTTCCCCTCTTTATCTCTACCCAACTTAATGTCATACTTGCTTTTTTTTTTTTTTACTTTGGAAGAAGGTAGTGTAATGGTGTTAGTGCACACAGAGGGTTAATTCTCCACCTGAAGTTGGCTGCTATGAAAAAAGGTTTTATAGACTTGGTTAGTGGAGGAACCTTTGTACTATATCTCTGT
The DNA here is from genome assembly GCA_037176975.1 of Arrhamphus sclerolepis. Classification (NCBI taxonomy): domain Eukaryota; kingdom Metazoa; phylum Chordata; class Actinopteri; order Beloniformes; family Hemiramphidae; genus Arrhamphus; species Arrhamphus sclerolepis. The sequence continues at coordinate 18,766 of JBAMYA010099914.1, read as the reverse complement.
AGTATTTTAACCAAAGCATGTCAGACACATTCAGACCTCAATATAAAATGTTACATTCTCAAAATAGAAAACTACATCTTTAAGGAGGCTGATGAGTGTGGAGAAGCGATGCAAGACACCGTCAGTAAACTGAGTCAACAGGAAATCAGGAGAGATTTCATTTTAACTTTAAATTTATTGCACATATTATACATATCATAGTACCTATATGCGTTTTCATCCTGCATGTTTGGTTCTGACTCCAGGTTCACATGTGAAACTGCACATTACATCAGACCATCAGACTTGGGTTCTGTCCAGTCACAAGCAAGAAATACTGTTCCTGCGTTTCCATGAAAATGAAATGTCCTTGACGTCAGTTTCATGTTTTAGTATCGTTCTCGGCGTACAGATGTTTGTATCTTCTTTCTTTCCTTTCTTCAATACTGTGCATGCCTTAAGATGCCCGCTGGGGACGAACAAAGTGTTTTTGAATTGAAATGAGTTGTGGTTAATCTCGTTTGCTCAGGGTCAGATCTGAACATGGTGTTAAACACCTGCGTGATGTAAGGAAGTCACATGACCTCTTAAACACTGTCGTACTGTCACCTGTGATTTAACCTGAGGGGAAAAAGAAATCCCATCTACTTGCTAGAGGTCTCTTTTCTTACGTGTTTGCTTAGTCTGATGAAGACTAAGTTTTAACAAAAGTCTAAGTTATTTCTTAAACAAAATGAGTACTACTGCTCATCATCCAACACACTCAATCTAGTTAATAATTACCCTAATTAAGGGTGGTGCCACTAAATTAAAGACCAACACAGACGTACTGTCAGATAAATGACATATTATTTATTCTGCAGGATCTTTACACACTGCAAAAAGGACACGCAAGAACACACATAATGTGTAGTTCTTCTGCAAAAGGCAGGTGGACACCCTGGACAGGTCGTTTTTTTTAGTTTTTTTTTTACTTTAATCTTACTTTAATCTTTAATTTTTAATCTTTACATCTGGCTACACATACAACATATCACAGCTCCAAACATACAAAATCTGGTAAGTGATCCTCCTCCCGCATGCCTCGGTTATTTCAAATGTATTCAGTTAAGATGTATTTTATGCTTCAAACATTGCAGAACACTGGTGAAACACACCCACACGCGTGTGACAGACACCAACACAAAAATAATAATTAGATAATGTGAAATTCCACAGAACACTATAACCATTAGTAGTGTTATATTCAGTTTTTAGCTGTAGACTTGATTTTTTGTGTGCCAAATGGAGAAAAGTGCTTAATTATTTCCTTGAAATGGACTGTGGCAACAAATATAATTCTCACCTGACTATGCTCACATGGAAATAAAGAGCTTTAAAAACATTAAAACCATACGGCTTTCAATTCAGTGGAGTTAATTTGTTTGAAATGAGAGTTTGGACATTGGAAGACAACATCAGGAGCCTTCCAAGAGCAATTTTCCCTCTGAGGTCATGAACTATTTTTTTTATTTGAAGAGGAAAATTTTCACCAGCTGGCCAAATGTTTTCTTTTGTTAGTTGATGAAGTTTGTTCACACAGAGAAAAGAGAAGAGAAGAAAGAGGCGTGATTCCTCTTTTCTTCACCCTAAAGTTGGCGAGCTGTCTGCCTTCTGTTGACGTGGCAGCGCAGGCTATAAAGTTCATTGCAGATGTAGTCTCATGCTATCTTTCTTCTCTTGTTTCTTTTTTTTTTTTTTTTGCACTCCTCCCTCAGTTAAGCATGTTTTTCTTCAGCCTCTTCCCTGAAATTCCAAGTTATATGTGTGTGTGTGTGTGTTTTTGACTTCGAGGCCAGCTTCCTGTGTGATGTTCAGCCAACACGCTTTCAGAAGGCTTGGGTTCCATGGTTGTGGATTTAAGTAGTAAAGATCCAGAAATGAGCACGTAAAATATAGCTACGCATGTCTAACCGAGAACGGGTCTGCCAGACCATACACGCTGCTAACACAGATGGGTCTGCACTCCAACCTGAAAGTTCTTGAGGATTTTCATTCAGTGGAGGTGATCTCAGAATGATCCTGACCTTCACTGAACAGCAACAGAAGAGGCTGATGTAATCCGGAGCAAGTCTGACCAAAACCATTTACAATGGAGGTAATGACACCTGAGCATTTGCTGCTCTGTAAAAAGCACATGCTCTCACATATGTGTGTTTTATTACCCTGCTAAATTCTCGGGTGTGGTTTTTGTTCTGGTAGAGAGGAAGGTAAGATCAGGGAGGCATGAGCTGTAACTCTGAAAGCAGATTTACACTGTAAAATCCCAGAAGCTGATTCAACTCAAAGATTTCCCTGCTGTTTGAGTTCAGATAAATATGATCTAAATGTGTGGAGTCCACTTGTACTAAGGTTGTCTTTGCAGGTAACACCTTTAAGTTCTTTGCTGATATCTGTGTAATATCAATGAACGACTGGTAAAAAAACATATCCCACAAGATACTCAAGAAAAGTGTGATATTTGACCCAGTTTTCACACAGTCCTCTTATAATTATGGATGGCCATTTTTCTTTTTTTTTCTTTTCATTTGTATAAAAATTGTCATTGGCACCATGCAACTCACTGCTTTTGGGAACGCAGGCTTTGGAGGAATATTATATGCTTGTGAAGGCTCTTTCAGATAAGACCATTATAGGGTCAATTTTTTGGGGTCAGGGCGGGGTGGGTGGAGGGGTGGGGGGTGGGGGGTCAGTGGTTGGGAATCAGAATGAGATTCTTATGCTGACATGTTGCACAGCCAATGCAGATGGCCTTTGTTTTATTTGTGAAATGTGGTTTTAGAGAGACATCCGGTGACCACTTTGCTGTCAGATACTATTGTGTGTGATCCTCTGACTGTGATCAATCATGTATATTTAGAACAGGGAGTGACTTCAAGACTCCAGACTACAAGAACATTTAGCCCTGTAATCTGAACAAATACGCATACACATAACTACAAATGATGATTATATGAAATGGGCTGATTGCACGCACCAATAATCAGTTTTTTTGCTCCATTTTGCTTGCCACTGGCCTGCCCCCATCTGTGATTAGACTGGCGTTCACCCAAATAGCCTCACTTTGACTGGCTGAGGCTCACACTGAAGCCTGAGAAGCTGAATGCTGTAAGCCTATGCTTTAAATTAATTAATTTCCTCTTTAAAAAAGTCAAAAATAAATATAAATGTCTCAATATAAATTATTAATGAAAGATAGGTTGTAGGATATTGATTATAATTTAAATAACTTCCCATATTTATAGTGTGTGTGTGTGTGTGTGTGTGTAAAGGCATTTTCCCGAGAGTGCAGACTACCCATGTGGTATCCTGACCAGATGTGAGCTGTCTACAGAAATTGCTGTCAGTGTGTGATGGGGTGAACCTCACTAGACCAGAAAACTGAAAATCATCCAAAATGTAGTTGAACAGTAACATTAAGAATTTATTTCTCAATGGAAAGTACTATGAAGTCTTCTCTTTTTTAAAGTTCTGCCAGTGCCTTTATTTTGAGATATCCAAAGGCTGTTTCCCATTGCTGAATTTTATTATTGTTATTTTGGACGAACCTTCTTTAATACAGCTTATGAAGTCATGTGCTGTTTATGACCTGGGTCATAAAAGACATCATAAAGCGTCTGCACGAGGCAGACACTCAGCTCAAGTATGTTTCCTGCAGACCAGCTTTGCTGCACGGTATTTGTGAAATTAATGTTTCCCGCAGTCAGTTCCAGCATAAACCATACCATTCTGCAGTATTTACTATTTCAAGGAAGTTGGCGGCTTATATTGAAATTTTTATTGCAGTTATCAAGTATGGATGGCCATGATGCATTTAAGATTTCTGAAGAAAACAACAAGAAGAAACCAAAAAACGTGGTTAAATTTTGGAAGAGCTGTGAAACCTTGACTCGCATAACACCTGCTGTAAAATAAGATTTGCTAGGAAAATGTTAAATTGTTTCTGAACTTGTGAGGGACATGACAACAGAAGTGGATCTGACATACAGACCTAATTAAGCAGGACGCAGCAACTAACAAGCACACCTGCTTGCAAATGCACACATGAACAAGCACTTGAGCAGCAGCAACCCTGTCACTAACATATATTATCTGCAGAGAGCACGGGGAAACAGGGCTGCTCATCTGTGAAGTTATGCCAGGATTTCCCAGCACACATTTTGTGAAATAAGAAACAAATGTTGAAACAAATGAGTGCATGCTCTGACTTTTCTCTAAACAAACCACCGTGATGTGTTTCCTCAGCTTGTTTGTACATGAGGTGTAAGAGGTCAATATTAAGATGATGTCTTTTGTTGTTAATGGACTGTGTATTATTGCTGCATTGCACTTATTCATGGAACATTTGTTTCATTTTCTTTCTGAAAGTGTTGAATTAAGTAGACATGGGGTCCAGGGACTTTTGAACTACTTTCATGGCCCATTGTTGAACCTTACTCAGTCTTTGGTAAATTACATATTTATTGAAATACATGTACTGAAATGATTATTTCACTCGTTATCATGTCAAACAAGATGTTAAACAGAACTGTTTTGTGTTTCACTGTAGCAGAAGAATTGGAAATTATAGGAAAATTCACATCTTTCTGTGTTTTGAAATGTGTCCTCTTTTCTTTCATTAGACTTTACTTGCTTCGCCCTAAAAAATCTGTCATATATATTGGTGTGTCATGGCTTTTTAGTTGTTATTTTTTGCGTTTGTTGTTTTTTTTATGTAAAGCACTTTGATACAACAGTATGAAAAGCGCTTTATAAATAAAGTTTGATTGATATCAAAGTATATGTGAAGAAACCCAACCCAGCGACCCTGAATAGGAAGCAGCAGTTTTGTATAATGGATGGATGCTGATGGATTGGACTAATTTCTAACAAAAGTAATCTCAAGGCACTTAAAAGGAAAATGAGTAAAGTATGGTCCAATTCAGTCTAATTATAATAAACTCACAAAGCAACAAAACTCATACAAATAATAAAAGCTGTGTATTTTTCTTTGTATTTTTTTTTCTGTGTACTTAGAGGAAGTTGATGCATTGTAAGTTAAATCAAACTTTTCTGGATCCACGAGTGCTCCCACAACCTGGAATGCACTTCTCGACTTATACTTCCATTTGCCCTAAAGTTTTTTCAGAGAAACAGAGTTAGTGTTTGTTTTTTCTCTGTGTAATAAAAACTTTTGGTTTCAGCTTCATTTTGACAGAATATTTCCTCATTTTCAAGAAGAATTATCTAGTTCTCACAGTCTCCAGTCCCTGCTATCAGCACAAAACAAAAGTAACTGTAGGTTTCCATTCAATGAAGCCTTAGCTTGACGCTCTACTCCGTTCACTCGTCATAATCCACATCCAAAAATCCACAGGACCACTCGATGAAATTTCAACTGTTTACTCAAACACAAAAATCATGAGCGGTACAAAAACAATCCATAAAGTGAGAATGTGAGAATAAGAAAGAGAGAGAGAGTGAGAGAGAGGTCAAAAAACTGTTTGGCTCCACTCTTAGCTTGTCTGACTGTCCCCATTCTTCCTTCCAAAACAAACTAAAACCTCACGAGAGTAAACCTCGTCATTTCATGTGCAACGTCAACAGGACGTGCAACTTATTTTCAAAATATGAAAACAGAAATATTACATATTTTAAACCATTCATTCTTAAATGCAAGTAATTTAACAATTAACTGATGACCTTAATATAAACTGTAAATACTACCTTCACCGCTGAACATAAACCATTTTGTGCTTACCATTTAAACATCAACCATATGCATTTAGGCTCCTACATCACCATTTTTACATCAAAATTTGCTGTGATTTTACACTAGTACATTAATCACTTCTTTTTTTCAATCTTTAAACGACCGAGTCCAGAAACTATCAGGAAATCTGACAACATAGCTGGTTGAGTAAGTAAAGCCTAACTGTCCCTTTAATGGTAACCATGGTGATGATGTGGCCCAGGTTGAAATAGTCTGACACCCCTGACATAGAGTCAGTGAGGTTTCTTTCTTCTATTTGTGATTTTTTTTCTTCTTTATTTATGATTTCCTATAAATTTGATTAAGAAATCCAATTTGAGGAGGCAAAATGGATCTGCAGAGTCTCAGTTTGTTGAGGGGAGATGCTCTTCTACTGCAGGACCACAGATTTAAACTGATAAGAAGGGGTCATTTCTATAAATCAGGCCTGCAGTTGGAGTTACAGTCATCCTTTTATTTCATGTCTCTTTTCCTTCAAAACATACTCTACAGTGTGGTCTGATTGCTGGTTGCTGTTGGTTTTAGCCAGCACAAACTGATGGATCACTGAATGGGACAAGAGACTGATTTATTCCAGGTGGCCTAAGATCAATAGAAAATAGATGATCACCTGCTCTGCTGCAGCTAATCTGCTGTTCCTGGAAATGAAACAAGCCTGACTCGGATACATTCGTCTTTAAAGATGGAAACTTTCTCCTCTGACCTCCATCTTTGCTTCTTCTATCACAACTCATGTAATACACCACCAGGCAGCGTTTTATGCTCCATTCTAGCTCTACGTTCAACTCAACCAGTGTTGGTTCACAGTTCAAAGAAATCTTTATTCGTCCTGACAGGCTGTCAGAACAGCAACTCAGTTAATCTGATATCTGAAATTAGCAGTTTAAACTTCTCCCATCATCTTTGCCTTTATTGTAGGTCAGAAGGTTCTTTTTTTTTTCTAAAGTTCCTCTTTCGTGGTTAAACCAAGCAGCAACCATGACGCCCCGCAGTTCAAGGAGAAATGGTCTTCAAAGGGTCTCTGTAGAAGTCTATGGGTCATGTGACCGGATAGCTCATCCAGTATTTACAGTCAATGGGTTAAACAGATGTTTAAAGCTCTGATGATGAAAAAATTCTAAATGGTAAAAGTAAGAAATGCAGAAGGAAGTCTTTAACATTAATTTCCAATGTTTGATGCTTTATAGCTGCAAGAGATGTTCCAAAACCATTTTTGTCTCTCTTTGACTTTGTTGGCTAATATGATAAATAAAAAGAAATGCAGGAATCTATATAGACACATGACCAGTCAATCCTGGACAGTTTCAGGAAACCGTGGTTCCAGATGGTCAGTTAAAGGTCCCATGAACTGCATTAACTGACTGATTAAATTTATTTTCTGAGGTCTCTAAATCGAAGATTTAATGTTGCCTATGTGCTTTTACCCACCTCATGAAATCTCTGTGATTCTCTCTGTCATGAGGAAAAGCTGTTTTGGTGAGTTCATTAATGATCAAATACGCTACACTGCTATGGTTGTTATCGTGATGAATGAGCTGCGTGGTGATTGGTTGATGATATGATATTCATAATCCAAATAAATATCAAGCACCCACAAAACTGGCTTTTTCTATGGTGCTACCTTCTTGGTGATAAATTAGCATGTCAAATGTATTAAAATAAGTTTTAAGCATAGTTATTTTTTGTGTGATGTTGTCGATATGTGTCTCTTGTAACTGCTAAAGCAATTACTTTCATCATCAGCCTATTTTAAATAGTATCAATCCACTGAAGTTGTGTCACACAACGTCCGTGCTACCCTGTTACTGAAAAAGAATGGGAAAATGGGAAAAGAATGGAGCAAAAAGTGTGTCAAGATGGTTCTGTCTTTCATTTTTGATTCTGTCTCACTGTGAGATCTACGACCACCATTTCTGAGCTATGATGAAACATTTTCCACAACATAGGGCTTTCATCTGAGACGGCCGAAATCGTACGGTGTGAACCAGCCATAGTGCCTCATTTTTGCTTGTCTGTGTGAAATGCAGAATATGACACTTGGTGTTAAACAAAAGGCAAGTAGCAAGAGATGTGAGGCAAATAATGCTATAAAAAACACCAGAACAACTACATCAAAGACTCCATCAAAGACTGAGGCTCCCATATAAATGAATGGACGTCTGGACAAAACACGTGCCAAGAATCAAGTGTTAATGAAGAGTAAGCTATATGCTTCAAGTTTCCAAACAATTTAACTGCAAATCAGCTGAACCAGTGCTCGATGTGAAGCTGCTCTCAGATTTAAAGGAGAGAAGTTGCGGCTTTGGAAGGATCAAGTTAGCCAACACAACAAATGAGCCAGAAGATTTCACCCCAGTGTTGGTGTTTGATTTACGTCTGCTGTATTTTATGTTGATATCTAACTGCACAGCTGTTTTTTTTGTAAAGGCAGACAGACAAAGTGACGGTGGGACATGAGAGTCAGTGAGCCGAGTCGTATTGGTGCTAATGAACGGCGCTGTTGGCTAGCTGACATACCTCCTCCTGCCAGGACAGTAATGGCTTCCCCGGCCTCAAGGGCGCTCAGTTGACAAATTACAGCCTACGGCAGGGGCAGCCTTCGGAGCTCCAGAGAGGATCTGTACTGAGGAGAAGGCCACATTTGACCGTCACATGAAAACAAAGCTTAGAGCCAAAGACGTCTGAAAGGTGTCAGCTGAAGGATTGAATGCATCAAGCTTATTTTTGGGTTTCTAAACGTATCACCATCTCAGAAACTGTGACATGTTCAGGGTGCTGTGACACCACTTTTGCTTTTCCTCTGAAGAGGTCACCTGAAGCTGTTGAGCAGATTTAATGCTGTGACCTGTGACCATTTCTGCCAAAACAAAGTATAATTCCCACTGCAAGAGGCTAAGTGAGGGCATTGCAGAAAGACAAAAACCGGCATGTTGTTAGGATACCCTATTTATTGAAACTTTCCTTATTAAACTTTCCTTATACCCTGTTTATTGAAACTTGGTTTTCCTTGGATTTTGGAGAAATTCTTTTAAGACACGAAGTTTACATACACTAGACTAGACCTTTGGTTGGTCATAAAGACTGAGAGCTAAGACTCTGTAGATTCAAACAGTGTACAGACTTCACTTTCTACAGCTTGACTCTAAATTCAGGCTTTCTTTTGACGATGATTCACCATCATAATCAATTCTTTGACCTCTCAGACAATTTCTCCTTCTGGTAGGAGCATGAAAAAGCTGAAGTGCCAAGAATCACCCTCAGCAAATGTACGGTCTTTGCTTGGTTCTCATTGGATGATCCCTGAAGTGAATCGGATCCCTGAAGTAAATCGATTCTATTGACTCTGAATGTGTTGGGGTGTCCCAATAAGCATACAGTGAATTTTTTCCCACTAGCTACACAGGAAAGTCGGGTCCTTTGATGCAGCCCCGCCCACATGTACAATGTACTGATTTAAAGTGTAACATTCCCAGTTATCAGCAGTCCTCCTCGTCTTCATATCATTTATGTACCAGGATGAAACTTTATACATTATAATCACGTTTCCTGTACTTGCACTCTGAGGCAGCAGTTTGTAGACATAGTGATTTGCAGTTTGTAGACCCCTCCCCCCACCGTTCACTCCCCCAACCCCGCGGGAGATGGCGGTGGATCCTTGGAAGTGGGTCAATGAGTCTGGTTTTATAACTTCTCCAAACAAACACGAAAGGCTGCTTAATACGAAGCCAGAGCGAGCGAGAGCCCCTCTACGTCTCCGATGAGGAGCTTCATTGTCTTATTTTTCATTTTTACGTCAATAACTTCCAAACAGGACATGGGTGTGACAGACGGACAGACTGATGGATGAGTTCAAGTCAGAGCAGAGCTGTTGATTGATGAGCAAGTGATGGACCAAGCACCGCTATTGCTCATTTTTCTTCACTTTTCATTTCCTTTTTCCTTATTTCCTTAAAGCCTTCTGTCCTCATTTCCTTTCCTCATTTCCTCATTTCCTTTTCCTGTTTCAGTCTTTCTCCCTTTATTTGCTTCAACTGCTTCTTCCGTCCTCTTTTTCATTCTTCATTTTTCATTAGTCCTTCTGTCCTGCTGCCTTTCCTTATCTGTCATTCCTTCACTGGTTCCTTCACTGCTTCTCACTTTTTTCCAATTTCAAAATTTCCAGATTTGGATTTTTGCATTCCTAATTTAATTTCTTACTTCCTTTTGTCCTTCAAATCATTATTTCTTTTACTTCTTTTGTTTTTTCCTCATTTCCATTAAGACTTCGATCCTTTTTCCTAAATTTATTTCCCACAAAGATTATTTCTGCCAGTTGAGGTTATGACTATTAATCCTTTTATTATGTCTTTTATTCATTGTCCTTCCATTTCTTGCGTTCTTCTTACCTTCTTTCCTCTTTCCAACCCATATTTCACATCCATCTAACGCTTGTTCTTTCCGTCAACCTTCTACCATCCATCGGTCATGTTTGGGTTTCAGGAGCAGCAGTCACCTCCTCCAGCTCTTCTGGTGTCCCTAAACCAGTTGAAAAAATATCATCTTTCCAGCATGTCCTGAACCCAGTCATACCATCATCTGCAGATTGCTTTATGGATTAATTTTCTGGCCTTCTGGCATGTAATTGAATTCACCAAATTCACTAAAATCTAATCAGTTTTTTACTTTCTGTCTAGCTGAGATCTATGTTGTCATAGAGACAGATACATATAAAGATATATTTTTCCTTCAACGCCCTCCATATACTCTTGTTTCTGTCATTACCTGCATTCTTCTATTTCTCATCTGCTTCATTGCTTCTGTCCTTCTACTCTTCTTCCTTCACTTCTTTGGTCCATTTGTTTATTTCCCACTCATGCAAGTTTTTCATCATTCCTTCCATCCTTTCTTCCAGTTTCTTATTTTCTTTAGTCCCTCTGACAGTGCTTATTTATGAGTCCTTGTGGCCATTTTTATTTTCCTCACCGTTTCTTTTCTTCTTGCCTCTCTTTATTATGTGTTTTTGTCCTCTGTCCATTTCTTATTTCCTTCTTCTGCTCTCTCTCAATTCTTAATTAATTAAAACTTAACATATTTCATTTTGCTTTGGTTGTTTCATCTTCCCATTTTTGTCAGTTTCTTTTCTTCATCCTTACTTTCTTTCCTTCATTTTTTCTTCCCTTCATCATTTCCTTCTTTCATTCATTGTTTCTGTTTCTTTACTTTTTTTTTACTTACGCTTTATTTCCATTCAGACATCAATCAACTTCTTTTACTGATTTCCCTAAAAAGCTTTGGTCCTCTTTCATTTCCTTTCAGTGTTTTTTAATGTCCTTAATGCTTCTAATTTCCTTCGTTTACCATCAAATGTTTTTCGGAGCGCCATCACTCTTTCCTTGTTCCTTTTGTCATTAAATTCCCAGAAAAGCTCCAGTCTTCTTCTGCTTCTTGGATCTGTTGGTTCCTTTGACCCGTTGTTCAGTATCATCTCAGACACATTTAGATTTTCGTTCAAGTGCGACTGCGGCAGCTTTATTTGTGTTCCATTACCAAAGGCGCAGAGAGGCGTTACCGAACCTCATTTCCTCTGAAATGACCCTAATTATACGGCCAGGAAATCTAAGATAATTAGCAGTCAGGACTTGAGATTTGCTCCTTAATCCCCAAAGATGAGGTCAGCCATGCGCTGCAGAGACGTCATTTAATTTAAAGAGTTGACGGATCTGCATCAGTCAGTCTGCTGGTATCTCCTCACTTCATGGAGCTCTGATGAACACACGTCATCTGTTCATGATGTTGTTGGGTTTTAGGAATGAAAGCAGGATTTCCTTTGCTGTTGTTCTGAACGCTGCGGCTGTCCATTATCCTCCAATGCACTTATATATCAGAAAATAATTTTATACTTTAAGAACATCGTCAGTGTGCTCGGTTAAATTGGCATTGAGGTTGATAATAAGGTCATGTCTTCTGGGATCTTTGGAAACTTTTCATTTTTAAAACTCTACTGGACAGGCTCAAATTGGGGTCGATAAGGTTCTGCTAATTGATATTCATTTTAGTTCATTTTGATCAAATCTATCTAAACATCCTCATATCAAGCGTCACTATCTAAACAACATGAGAAACAAGTGTTGAGCTGAAATGAGCACTCGTAGAGCTCTACAGGGATCTGCAGGTCGACAGACATCCATCAGCCAGTTGATGGACATGTTGCAGTTGGACAAGACTCCCATCAGTCAAAAGCTTGAGTTGACCCACATACTGAATAAAAACAACACCAGGTTCAAAACTTCTGTCCTATTTATTATATTTTAAGCCTCTGCGGTGGCTAACTGAAAGTGCTTATGCCTACGATGCAGGAGGTCTGGGTTTGTATCCTGCTTTCATCAGGAAGGACATCCTGCATAACAACATGTGCCCAACTAGTCATGCAGATCATAAATCACATCTTCCTCTCCCACCTGAGTGGTGTTGTCTCCTTCAAGCTCGGGTCTTCTATCAGAGGCCTGGGACCCTGAGGTTATGAGGAGGAGAAGGTTAGCTGTTCTCTGTATTGCATTCTTCTGGACAGCGATGTTGTTCCTGGTATCTGCTGGAGCCATCCGCTCAGGTGGGGAGCTACAGCCCACAGTGCCCCAATCACTACTGGCACCACTGCTGCCATCTTTTCTAGCTCTTCCTTCAGCCCTTGGCTACTGTTTCTGGTTTTCTTTCTTTCTGATGTTTCATTCACTGGTCATATCTATCACCACTGCTGCCCTTTAGCTGTCCCCAGATTGTCAGTCTGGACATGGAAGTCCCACAGGATCTTGACCCATTATACCAAACTAATCTGTTGCTAACCATTTCTATAGTTAGTAAAGTTATTTGGTTTTTTTTTGGTTTTTTTTTGAGAGAAATCAATTTGAATCCAAAGTTGAATCTTGAGTTTTTATTTTAAGTCCCAACTGTCCAGCCCCACTTTGAGTAGTCACGGAAGGAAACGTAGAAAGAGGGAAGGAAGGAAGGAAACTTAGAAAAGCGTTCCATATAAATAAAGTTAATTTAAATCTAAATGACAGCAGATTATCTGGTCTTTGGGATTGAGTCTTGATGATGCTCTCTATGCAGGTTTTCCATTGTAGACTGCTGGAAGACCAGCATGCAGCTTCACACTTTGATGTTGATGTTCCTGCTGCAACATCTCAAACCCAAATCACCCTTATCATTTATCACTAGTTGCCTTTGAGTGGTCAATAATTCCACAGAGCAGCACCGCTCTGATCCAGATGAGCCACATCCGTTCTTTATGTGGAGGTTTTTCATCAGAAAAGTTCCTGATTTGGGGGTTAAAAAAAAACAAAAAACAAAACCGAAGACTTTTGTATTGGAGCTTTTGAAAGTTCAGTGTTGTTTATTTATCTTGGAAAACTATATACGTCTTTCAAACAACAAGGTTGGGTTCCCACAGAGAACCATGGGAATGCAATCATGGCAGTCAGTAATCCTGCAGACATCATTTTTGATCCCTTCTGGACTTCTGACGAGTAGTTCCATCATTTTATTTTATGTCATCTCAAAACAACAAAAAAGACCAGCATGAAAAACATTGATCAACTGCTGAGTTATTATTTTTAGGTTGACTGACGTCCTTGTTCACATCACAGATCAGAGCAGTGAACCACTGTAGAGAAGCAGTGATTAAGGAAGAGCTCAGTCAATCTTCTCAAACTGAGTTTGGTCCTGTGAGACAGTTTCACACTGGAATGAGACAGTATGATTGGGCCATCAATGAGACAACATCCAGCTGCTAAAACCCAGATGTCTCTGACTAGCAAGTAGATGCTAGACTGAGCGGTCAGAGTAGTTCTGCTCCTTCAGGAAAATCTCTTGTATAGGTTTTCTACTGTGACTTTTTGGTGCCTTATTAACAAATGTTCCATAATTGTCTCTAATGAATCAGATTAGAAGGAGTAATTACCTTGTTTGGACTATTCAAACATGAGATAGAGTGAGTAAACACACAAATTAATCAAGCAAGAGCTATAATACAGATTTACATGAAGGAAGAAATGACACTGATTGCGTTTAAGAGGACATGACAGAAAAATAAACTGTTTTAATTTGATGTTTTTGGTTGACTACCCAGTTATTGGTCATTTCTATCATTAAATTGTTTACAGGAATCTAATAATTAATTAACTTTTTTGATCAGTGATAGAATTGTTCCCATGCAGATATCAGTATCTGAAATACCATCTGATAGAGCTAAAAATAATCAGTATCACTGAGTATATCTATGTACTATCCAACACAATGTAATTGTTATAACACACACATCATCTAGATCGATTTATTTAATGGACCAAAATACTCCTATAATTACTACTATTATTTCTATAATTACTTCCATAAATCAAATAACATTACAGTTTATGTAAATTAAACTTAGAATTTTGTGCAACCAATTAGCCTAAACAGCATGTCTTTGGTGAAGGAGGAAACCAGAGCATTCAGGGTAAACCTATGCAGACATAGGTAGAACATGCTAACTCCACACAGAAAGACCAGCTGAACCAAGATCCAAGTGAACCCTCTTTCTGTGAAGTGTCAGTACTAACCAATGAACTACTGTGCTGCAGTCATAGTAGGACCCAACATCACCATAGTAGGACCCAACATCACCATGGTAGGACCCAACATCACCATAGTAGGACCCAACATCACCACAGTAGGAATAAACATCACCATGGTAGGACCCAACATTACCATGGTAGGACCCAACATTACCATGGTAGGACCTAATATCACCATGGTAGGACCTAATATCACCATGGTAGGACCCAGCAGGAGGAAAGACAGGCTAAAGATGTTCAGTGTACAATAGGAGTCCCCCCCAGCAGCCTAGGTCTATTGCAGCATAACTAGGAGATGATCTAAGGACTACTACTACTTTGTATGCAAGTAATATTTTCAATTCTAATATTAACAGGGAGTAAATGCAATGAAGCTAGAACTGATGATATGTGGTCTCTGTTTCTTAGGTCTAGTTAGAACTCATGCTGTAGCATTCTGGAGCAGTTGAAGAAAAAGTCATCGTTATCATTGGTCCTTTGGCGTTATCACCATTACTTTGCTTTTTGAATGTGTTCTAGCTGAGAACTTGTACGTATTTATGTAAATTAATTTATGAAGGCTGTATATTCCCTCATAAGTATAACTTTATCATGCCACATTAACTTACCAGAAAGGCTTCTAACATCAAATAGTATTTGTGTTTTGAAAGTATTCTATCTATTTTCAGTAAAATGGCTTGGATGGGAACAGAAACCCTGGCTGTTTAAGGATGTTGCTCAGATTAGTGAAAGTAAAAGAGCAGCTCATTGTTTCTTAGGAATCTGAAACTGATGGTCAAAATGGCATATGATGGTAGTCAGAGAATAATCAACAAGCTAATTATCTCAGTTGATATGTTTATACGAAATTTGAAGGAAAAAAATGATGATGCTGAACTGAAATGGGAGTCTGCTGAAGTTGAGAAAAGGTTAAAATTTTCAGGCTTTGAGGCAAGCGTCAGCCAATCAAAGTGAAGCTAAAGCAGCTCGAAAAAATCTGGTTGGTTGTTTCTTCTACAACAACAAATATGTGCACTTTGTACTTGGATGGTTTGAAACATCATTGCCCTCATGTACAGTTTAATTGGCTAGCTCTAGGCAAGTGATTACCCACTAAAGCTAATAACTGGTTGTGCCATCCTCAGCAGGAACAACTGCAATCAAGTGATAGCTGGTAATGAGCCTTTCACGCCACCGTGGAGGAGAATGGTCCTCTCTTCTTTGTAGAATTATCTTAAATTAGCCACACTGGAGCGTGTTCGAGCATGAAGGGTCTGTTTAAGGTCATGCCACAGCACCCCTCTTGATTTAAGTCTGGACTTTGATGAGGCCAATCCAAAACCTTCATTCTCTCTTACAGAGTCATTCACACGCTGGCGTTTTTCATGTAATTGTTCTGCAGTGTTCTCAAGCTAAAAGTCAAGAACCGATGGCCCGATATTAAACCTCCTTCAGGATTTTCTGGCTGAGAGCAGAATTCATGGTTCCATCAGTTGCGACAACTCGTCCAGGTCCTGAAGCAGCGAAGCAGCTCCAGACCACCACACTACCACCACCATGTTTGACTGTCAGTATTATGTTCTTTTTCTATAATTTTGTTGGTTTCACGCCAGGTGTAACGTAGCGCATCAAGGATCCCCAACATACCCACTGGCAGATGTGAGATGGGTCTTGGCGTTGTTTCAGGTCTTGGAACTCTCCCATTTCTAACTGTTAAATCATGAACTCTGACAGTGACTGAAACCAGTGAGGCCTGCAGCGCTTTAGATGTTGTTCTGGCTTCTTCTGTGACCTCCTGAATGAGTCCTGGATGCTCTTGGAGTCATTTTGGTGGGCTGGTGACTCCTGGGAAGGTTCCACTGTTCCATGTTTTCTCCATCTGCAGCGGTTCTCACTGCGATTCACTGCTTCACATGACCCTTTAAAGACTGATGGAGATCAATGACCTTGTTTGTCATCTGTTTTTGAATTCCATTAGACTGGGACACGTTGGGTTGCCTTTTAAGATCTTTTAGTCGCTTCATGTTGTCAGACTGGTTCTGTTTAAATGTTTAAATGGCGTCATGATTATGCAGGGCTGGCAGGCGTCAAATCTGGGTGTGGCTGGTGCAAAATTAATCCCAGCTTGACAAAAAAAATGTGGATAAAAGCAGTTCATGATGTAAGTTGGAGAATTTTATTTAAAGATCTGAAATATGAAAGTGTGATACTATATACAGCCAAGGCCTATAGAAACATAACTAGGAGATGGTCTAAGAGACCATCGAGTTAAAGGCTTTGTTTAATATGAATAGGAATCAAAATGGAAAATATGGGACCTTTTCTGTCAGACTTCTTTTTCTGATGTTAGACTTTATATCTGTGCGTCTCTCATCCATGTGCTGATATCAGCTGCTGATGAAAGACTGTTGTTGTAGCAGTGTCCAGTTTCTGTTCACTAACCGGCTCATTCTCAGCTCTGCGTAGAGAACAAACTGCCTCATTAACCTCTGTGGCATTTCAGTTTTACTCTCTCAGATCGACAAACCCACAACACGTTACGAATGGCTATGACGCCCTCTGAACCACAAGTTTCATTTCCTGCTTTCAGTGCACAAACACTTGTGTCACTTCCTGTAATGGCATCATGACATCAAGCTGATGTTTCCTGAAACCTTCAGCTCGAGGGTTTTTTAATTATGGGGTGGTTTCCCAAAAGTCATGGGCATGGTGGTGATCAAAGGAAATATCACAAACACGAAAAAACGACTAAATGATCAGAAGATAAATACTTTGAATTTTCATGATGTGTGCGTGATTGTGTCTCTCTGGTTAGGTTTGAGAAGGGCCGGATCTACACCTACATCGGAGAGGTGGTGGTCTCCGTTAACCCCTACAGAGAGATGGACATTTACGGCAAAGATGCCATCGATGCGTATCGGGGCCGTGAGCTGTACGAAAACCCTCCTCACCTGTACGCCGTGTCCGACGCTGCGTATAAGGCCATGAAGAGGCGAGCGAAGGACACCTGCATTGTCATCTCAGGTGCGTCTTTCTCAAACAGTCTTTATACTTTAGCACCATATTAACTGTCCCATGAGTGGTCGGTTCGTCTGGATAATCCAGACCTTGGACCCCAGACGAGACAGTCAGATGGTGATACTGGATGAAGGTCTTCAAACATGTGGCTCAGGCGTTACAGCAGGTTCTTCACCAATCGAAGGGTTGCTAGCTTGATCCATGGAGACTCTGATACCCAAGACTTGATCTCTTCATTGCATTGTGTTGTTTGTACAGGTGAATTAATATACCATGAAACCTTTCCTGCACAGCACTTTGGTTGTCAACATTCCCTTAAAGCACTGATTCAGGCACAAGATGCATTGTTGGTTTTAAATAAAATGCAACTTTCCTCTCCAGCATCAGCTTATTTATTTATTTATTCATTGTTGTCCTGGCATATGGTAATATTCTGCACTATTTCATGTTCAAACTGAACCAACTTTTCATTAAATAAATTTGAGAAGTTGAACATTTTTGGGTCATTAAGGGGTGATTGTAGACCTCAGAAGCCAGACCAGGGTTGTTTTTTTTTTCTTCTGGTCTAATGTTAAAATACCCCAAATTTAAAGGTCGCAAAGCGATTTCTGGATGAAATCACCTGGAAATCATCTGCTGATTTTTGAATCAATTAACAAATTTCCCTCTTTACCAAAAAGATAAATGAAATTGCAAATATATGAGAAGAAATTGTGGTATTTGCTAGGAGACCTGCTGTTGTCATGAAATGTTTCTGTTTTAGGTGAAAGTGGGGCAGGAAAAACAGAAGCCAGTAAATACATCATGCAGTACATCGCAGCCATCACCAACCCCAGCCAGAGGGCAGAGGTGGAGAGGTGAGCGTCCTCACGTGCACATGGATGGACATGACAGAGTTCCTAGCCCTGTGACGTGATGCCTCCATCAATCATCTCACTTTCTTCTTCTCTTTGACCTCCATGTGCCCTCACGAACACCTCCCACGATGCGATAAATCAGCGTGAAGAATGTGCTGCTGAAGTCCAACTGTGTGCTGGAGGCCTTCGGAAACGCCAAGACCAATCGCAACGACAACTCCAGCCGCTTCGGAAAGTACATGGACATCAACTTCAACTTCAATGGGGAACCTACAGGAGGCCACATCAACAACTACCTGCTGGAGAAGGTGAGAGGGGGTGGGGGGCATGATGGGAGGCCTCTCTCTTTAAGGTTGTGCTGAGAAGTTCTGCTCATGTGTGATGTCAGAGTTCTGCAGCAGCTCCATGTTAATGAACGGACCTCCTGAGGATGCTGCTTCCTCCGCTCTGATAGACCACATCAGGGCACCTCTGTTTTAATTTAATTTAATTTAATTTAATTTAATTTAATTTAATTTAATTTAATTTAATTTAATTTAATTTAATTTAAT
>JBAMYA010099903.1:0-20569 GCA_037176975.1 Arrhamphus sclerolepis | reverse complement strand
GTGTGTGTGTGTGTGTGTGTGTGTGTGTGTGTGTGTGTGTGTGTGTGTGTGTGTGTGTGTGTGTGTGTGTGTGTTCTGTAGCCCCTAAAACTCCAGCTCAACAACAGAAATCTTATTACTTGAAGAGAAGAAGGGAGGGAGGAAAGGAAGGATGAAGAAAGAGGACAAATTGGATTGCAAAGTAAGGACAGAGATGCACTGTGGGTGAATTGGTGGAAAGAAAAAAAGACAGAGGAAATGCAGAGGGGAGAGATGGGCTTTATGCAGGCATGAAGTGAAGCCAATGACCTGTTTCAACCTTGTTCCACAGCCACGGGTGGTAGCTGAAGTCTGATATCGCCCCATTTACCCTCCAAAGCATTACAGCGAATATTTCGCATCTGTTATCGAGCTGATTTGACAGCCAGGATGTGAGCAAGTGTCAGGGAAATGAACCAAGGAAGTTGACAGTTGGAGCCTGTTTCTGGTGAACCCCCACGTTGCTCGCTGGAGAAGCGCCAGCAGATCTGCAGAGGCACATTCAAAACATACCCGGGTTAATCTCAGCGAGAGAGATGAGGTAAATATAGAGGTGGGAGAGCGGGAGATCTAATAGGATTAGTCTGCGTTGCACAGGGATACGTCACTGCACACACTCCCACACCATAATACACATGAACACTAGCTACTTTGGACACTGACATATGAGCACATGCACACACACACAATACACATGCCAAAGCTTTTGAGCCGTCCCCGAGGCCCCGCTTTACTGTGTCGGTGCCAATGGGAGTCCGTCTGTCACTCAGTCGACAGATGACAGCAAATTATCTGTCAAAATTAATCTTCACAACTGGTGTGACCATTTTTCTTCCAACAGCACAGTCAATATTTTAATATATTATTGAATACTTACAGCAGTCATTGTTCTCAATATGTCAAATTAGTTTAAACCGGCATCCACAGATTTGGATTCCTCTAGTGAAATGAATAAGTTAATACGTAACATTCTAGTCAGCAGAAGATGAACTCATCCCCAAGAGGAAAAAAAGAAGAAAAAAAGACAAAAGTCTTTTAGCTTATATACAATGGAGCTCAGATAATGCAAATGTTATAAATACTCTGTCTTAAAGCATCTCCCAGAAACATCCTTTATGCATACTGTGCAAAAGTCACTGGCACTCTGTCTCATTTGATTACAGTGTTAGTGACGTCCATATTTCCTTTCTATTTTTATTCTATTTCTTCTTTATCTGCTGGGGGAGCAGCATCAGAGCCAGTGACTAAAAGAAACTGGACAAACTGATAACGAAGGCTGGCTCTGCTCTGGAGCTTCTGGAGCTGAATGCCGAGCAGGGTACTTCACAAAATGAAAAGCATCATGGAGAACCCTGAACATCTTCTATAACACAGGGATCCAGCAACAGTAAAAAAAAAAAAAAAAGAGAGAGGAAAAAAAAAGCAACAGTGTCTTCAGTCAGAGGCTTCTTCCTATCTGCTACAGCACACACCTACAGGAGGTCCTTCCTGCCCACAGCTACAACTTTCTACAATCAGTCTTTGAAGACACTTAAATCATGACGACTACTGCAGGAACTGAAGTTCCCTCGAGGGAATAATAAAGTACTTTTAAATTTGAATTGAATATGAAGTTTCAATTCTCTTTGAGATACAAATAACACATGCAGACGCCTGGCTCTCCTCAACCTACATAAAAGACAAACATCTGTGAGGGACAACCTCCTGAGCGATACATCTTTCCCTGGTTTGCTGGGAGGTTAAACTCAGTACTGTCTTTTGCTTGCATGATTTCGTTTTAAGGATTCTGTGGTTTTATTCTGTGTATATATTAGTTAGAGATGCACCAATATGGGATTTTCTATGACTGATGTTTTTTTTAAATTCCAGAATTCCCAACTAACTTCCCGTCCAACTAATTATCAATTTTCTGTTAATATATTAATAGAGACTGAAAAACAAAGTTGCACAGTAAATTACACACACATAGTGTGTAGAGTGTGTATAGTTTATAGATGTAGCTATTTTCATTCATATGCTGATGGCACACAGCTGTATTTAATATGAAACCAGATGAAACTGAACTATTAGCCAAACTTCAGGAGTGTCTTAAGGACATGAATGTCTGGATGTTCACAAACGTTTTTCCTTTAAATTCTGTTCTTGTTTTTGGTCCCAAAACACCTTAGAAACAGATTAGTCTATTTTTCCTCAGCCTCCAGTACAACTGTGAGAAACCTCAGAGTTGTTTCCACCCAGGATATTTAGTTTAAATGGCATATTAATCAGGTCTTTAAGACAGCCTTTTTTTCACCTTTGTAATATCTCCAAGATTAGGAGCATCCTCTCTCAAAGCGATGCTGAAACTAAGTCACGTATTTGTCACTTTTAGACTAGATTACTGTAATGCGTTATTCGCAAGAAGCCCAAGTAGTAATTCTCTGAATAGCCTCCAGCTGATCCAAAAAGTGTTGAATCAGTCACGGGCATCACTTCTCTCCTGTGTTAGTGTTACTCCATTGGCTCCCTGCAAAATTTTGTATAGATTTCAAAATCCTGATACTCTCATGGCCCCGAACAGCCGAGCTCCTCAGTACCTACCAGACCCGATGGCACCTTCTACTCCCAATAGAGCTCTACGTTCTCAGAGTGCAGGTTTATTTGGGGTGACAATGTATAAAAGTAAAATGGCAGGAGTGGACCTTGCACACCTTTACGAAGAAACCAGCAACCAGTTTGGATTAAGGAGGCAAACACTACCTGTACCTTTCAAATCTTTAAAACCTTCAAGCGTCCTGTTTTCTAAAGCCTGTAGTTGGTTTAAACCATCGTGTGTCTGGGCCACTAACAGCTACAGCTATAGAAATGACTAAAGCCAATTACTGGAGCAGGTTCATGTAAAACAAAACTGTCTTTTTAGCTGTGCTGCTACAGATTATAATCCACGGAGCAGTCTCTGTCAGACATCTTCTCCTCTCTCTACCCTAATTCAGAGCAACCCTCAGTTGCATCTCTGCTCTCCTTCCTGTCTCCTTTCTTTTTTTCTTTCCTTATCCAGCTGGCCTTGGCAGCAGGGCTCCTCCACCCCTCCCCCAATAACCCTCTAATTTTACTTACCATTGCTTCTTACCATTAATTTTTTGCTTGCTGGTCATCATCTGGGTCTCTGAAAGACAACTATATGCATTTTGTATTGTAGTAGACATTATACACATGAAGCTGGATTGAATTTGATCTGAACAACACTGCCAAAATATCCTGCCAAAAGAAGAAGAAGGTGAAAACGGATGTGCCATCTGACTTGGACTCAGCAGAAAACATCTGGGACATTTCAAAGAGAAAGGCAGAGCAACACAACCCTCCAGCAACGAGCGGAGAAAACATCTCTCCTGAGATTCCTGCAACAGTTGTGTACTGACCTTTAAAATGCTTTTGTGGAGGTCTGTGTTTTTATAATGATTCTTAACTGTTCGATTTAAACTTCACGTAACAGCAAATACCCAGATTATAAACTCAGAGGCAAGCCAATTAATAAAATGAAATTTTGAAGCACTTAAGTTATAAAATACAGTGGTGCTATATACTCAGACTAAGTGAAGAATTTACTTCTTTGTCCATTTTTTTTTGCCTCTAATTTAAAATAAATTAAAAAAACAACTCTTGATGAAACAACAGAGTAGTTAGAATAGAAGGGGCACGCTTCACTGGTCAGCAATTACAGGATAACTGGAAAAAACAGGGAAGGAGGAGTAATGGTGTCTTGCTGCAGCCCAAACTGGTCATTGTGTAATTAAGTAGCAGGCAAATTGCAGCAGGCAATAATTAAGGGAAGTCTCAACTGCATTGTGCTTTGTTAATGTTTGTTCTGAGGTAAAACTGCCTGGTTGCTTTAAAACAATTGCATATATTTTGATAATTTAACATATCTGCTCTAGCTTGAACTCAGAATTAAAAAGTGCAAACTGAAGCTCTTTTAGAAAACTGTAAGGCAAATTCTGCTGTTAGTTTCAGAAATAAAGAAATAAAAAGGTTTTCAGACACAAAGGAGATAAAACACTTACAGTCTTTAAAGATTTAATTTCATTTATTTGGGCAGACATGTTACAAGAGCTGATAATTTGGGTTAAAACTGCAATATGCTGTGACCAGAAAAAACTGGAAACACTGTTGATGCTGCTGTCCAAATGTGAAAAAGATTTTGCATCATGTGACAAAAAATAAAAAAAATACAGACACTCATCAAAGAAAACAGAGCTTAAAAAATAGAAATACATATGTATAAAAATGAACATAACAAATACTTGGAGCTACACTAAACAAAGCGTAAAGAGACAATAAAAGAGGTGTTAGGCTTCAGGACCCCCATAAGGGTCACAAGATGATTTGGACAGAAAGCAGGAACGTGCAGGCATGCTTCTTCCTTAGAAGATACCCTTTTTCTTTGCTTATATCTTTTGTAAAAGCTAGTTAAATTACACTTTAAAAAATAAAACTCTCTTTGGCAGAACTGGCCCCTGCCAGTGAACACGCAGAAGGTCACAAACCAAACAGCTCGCAGGCAACAACAGACAAAAGCAAACACAAAGGCAGTTCTTAAGGAGTCTGCTTTCTCTTAAGAGGGCCTTTTTTAAAATCAAAAGAAATATATTAAAAAAGTAATATCATAATGTCATGTTAGAAAGGCTTCCATTTAACCCAAAACATACTTGAGCTTTAACATATGACAATAAAGGCTTAGCTGATGTGTTGATGTGGCACAGGGCAGTTAAATGCTGCTTGAACAACACACATTTGCAACATTTCATAGTTGCAAATGTGCAACTATTATCCAACTTCCTTCCAATTCTTCTCTTGTTACAAAATACGTACAGGCAGATGAGTGCATCATGGCACGAGTCTGGTAGATCTCGATTAAAAACAGATACAGGTAATAATGACTGGATGAGGCGGTGAATGAGGCGTGTAATTTAGATGCAATAAATTAATCAAAAGCTGCTAGCTGACTCTTCAAGAGTTAACTCTACACCTAATCCCTCTCGAGATACAACAGTGGAGTGAGAAATAGTCAAGGAAAGAATTCTTTTTCCCTCAGTCATCTCTGCTGTTCCTTCTTTATTTGCCCTCCATATTTTTGCTTTCTATCACAGCTTTGTTCTGTCTCCCTCATCCCTATATTATAGAGTTCTTACTCTCTAAATCTTTACGTCCTTGCTTCCTTATCACAGCTCATCTCGTGCGCTCCAGTTGTCCAGTTCAGACTGCAGCACGTCAGAGTTCTGGGCCTCGAAGCTCAGCTCGCCCTGCTCCTGCGTTTTCCTGGACTTGGCTCGATCCCAGTCGGTTTTGACTGTCTCGTTGTCCCAGACCACTGACGTTTCTGTGTCACTTATGTAGCCTGGGTCCCCCGTGTAATGAGTTGGGTAGACCAGGAGCGGCTCAGCAGAAAATGCATGCAGGTCCCGACGCTCAAAGTGGTCCATGTACTCCAAGCTGATAAGAAAGGACAAGAACAAGGATGTAATTAGCTCAAGAAAAGTGGCAGAGGACAAAAAGATACACAGAAAAGAGAGGTAAAGAGAAGCTGAGTTATACTCACATCGGATGTTTGTTGTACATCACGGGGAGGAACTCATCGACAGGAAGCATCTTGCTCAGAGGCTCGGCCCGCAGGAGCTTCTGGGCTCCTTGTAATGACAACATGTAGCCGAGGGTCCAGTAGGAATAGTCTGCCTCCACCAGATTATGGATGTTCGGTACAGGCTTCTCTGAGTGGTCCACCTGCATCCGCTTCCGTCCAATGTAACTGAAAAGAGACATAATTTGCATTAAACAACAACAACTGCCCTGACATCTAAGTTTGATACGTTTCAATTTCTAATTTCACTTACTTCAATGTTGTGAACGTAACAGTTCAATAACCACAAATGTACAGCCAGTCTACACAATTTATATTGAAACTGTACTTTCACACCTTACTAAAATTAGTGTGACGCATCTTTTTTCTACAGTCCACATCAAAACTCAAAAGCTGAGTTCAACAACAAGCTGGGATCAAACTACACCATAGTTCTGGTTCATTACTAATGAGCAAACTATTTTTTTTTCTTTTTTGGACAATTCAGACTTTACATCCAATTATATAGGTCATGCTTTTTTTCTCCGATCAAGCAACCAATGCACCAATATAATACCAGTAAAAATATAATACCAGTACCAATATAATACCAGTACCAATGTAATGGTGGTACCAATGTAATACCGGTACCAATGTAATACCGGTACCAATGTAATACCTGCATCTTCTTGAGTCAGGATGTACCAGTACCAATAAAATACCAGTACCAATGTAATGGTGGTACCAATGTAATACCAGTACCAATATAATACCAGTACCAATGTAATAGTGGTACCAATGTAATACCAGTACCAATATAATACCAGTACCAATGTAATAGTGGTACCAATGTAATGGTGGTACCAATGTAATACCAGTACCAATATAATACCAGTACCAATGTAATGGTGGTACCAATGTAATGGTGGTACCAATGTAATACCAGTACCAATGTAATAGTGGTACCAATGTAATAGTGGTACCAATATAATACCAGTACCAATGTAATACTAGTACCAATGTAATAGTGGTACCAATGTAATACTAGTACCAATGTAACTGAAAACATGCAAACAGCAAACGTATACTTATCTACAAACGTATGTATCATATATAAGGAGACACTGACCACATAGGTAATAACATAATGCAGGAATCTAACGTGCAGTACTTTCTCAAGTTTGTATAACTGCAGTGTGAAAACAAACCTCACCTGATCTCATTTATACAAAACAGCCACTAGGAGGATAACAACATAAATGTACTTCCACAAATATGATGACTCACAGCCCAGTCTGATTGAATTGTATCCTAAATGTTTCCTTACACCAACCTCATTGCTGACAGCACTACCATATTCATACTATTAATATTAAAGATTTCAACTTCAAATGAAAATGGTGTTAACATGTCAGTCAACTCATATCCATGAATTCCTGCAGCTTTCATAATCAAATAGCCAAGATGTCAAGATGTCAGTCATAGCTGCTGAATTAATCTATAACTACTATCAATCAACCTTCTACCAAATGGAAGGAAAAAAAAGAAAAAAGGAAAAAATCTCAGTCTCATTGGTGGTAGTAAAGAAATCATGGGTGACCAGCGGATGAATGTGACTTTAAGGGAAAATAATCCTCTTTGTTTGCTTGACGGTGTTTTTCCTGTTTGTTGAAGCACCACTCACATGAGATCCCAGTCCAGTTTGTGTGTTGTAACCTCCTGCAGCAGCGCCTGGAGACGGCGTTTGAAGAACACTTCAAAACGGAGGTCGTCCTCAAGAATCAAGGAGGTTTTCAGAGCACGATCCACAATCTAAACAAACACACACACACACACACACACACACCATGATTTAGAGGCATACGGTGCTGCTGAGACGCTGGTGAATTTATTCAGTCTGATCTAAAGTGCACTTTCAAGAAATTCATATAACGTCCTTTTTTTTGTCCTTATAATATGACATTTTAAGAAGCAAATTTGTCAAAAAGTGCAACTCCTCAGCAACAATCTGGCATGCAAGGTGGACGACTACTGTGCTTGTTTTCAGCCAGGTATGAGTGGGGTTGCATTTGCATGATGACATGCTCCACTTTACAGGTAGATTGCTCAGAGACTCTCCCTCAGATGTTTCAGGGAATTACAGCAGAACCTGGGCTTGACAGTCTGACCCTGAGGGACAAATTCATGGTGCAAATTTTCATGAATTTCAGAGAAATCTCTGAGCACGCTCATGGTCATGCTGCTGACTTAACAAAGCCCCCTTTCCATCTCGCAGAGAAGACTGCCGTCTGGTGTGTGAATGAAAAACAGGTCACCCAACTCTCATGCTGTAATGACATGCAACATGAGTGTTGGATCAGTTTTAAATGAAAGTGCAGAACAGCGCTGGTGTAGACCAATCAAAACACGGCAGGGGTACATTGGGAAAAGTGCATTACTGCACAAGCTGACTGCTTTAAAGGGGAAATCAGCACAATTTTAATGAGCTTTGGCTGATTCAGGCTGTACTGATTGGTGACCAAGCAAACGGGTTTTCCAGTTGCACATGCCACATGTGCTGCATATCACTCCCCTGCTCTCTTTCCCATAATTTCCAGTCCGTTTCTACAGTTCTGTCCATCAAATTACAAAAGCCCCAGCAGAGCAAAAATGATTTATTTTCTAATGGGTTGCTAATCTAAGTTAGGCCAATGAAGTCTAGTCACAGAAAACAACATCCCACCAAAAGAAGTGCCTATACTGCATCAGTGTGTTGTTTTCACCAAGCTGACTTTACTAAAACACACTGATTAACTGTTTTGATAGTAAACGTTATCTACCATTTGCAGGTGTACCTCGAGGCCCGTCAAAGTGTCTTACCTCCTTCCAGATGTTATAATGAGAAAGGAAACAACCCAGTTCACCCTTGGTGAGGGGTCGACCGTGATAAGGGTCTTTGTACCCAGGCAGCATCTTAATCCCCATAGACTCTACATCAGATATGTTCAGAGCTCTGAGAGAAAGGTGTTGAAAGAACAAAGAGATCAGAAGTGGAATCAATAAATAATGCGGCTGTAATACGTGTGTGCAAACTGGAAGCAAAGGAGTGAATAAACATGGAAAACACATATAAAACATATGTCAGGCAATGGGGAAAAAGGCCAGTCTTTTAAATTCAGGTATTAGAAGAAAAAAAGATCCAGTCTGTGACACTTGAGAAAGATTAAGACAGCTTCAGAGTGATAATTGACTCAGAAATGAGCTAAAACTAAGTGTATCATGAAATATTTAAATATTCAATTCAATTTTATTTATATAGCGTCTATTCACAAAAATTTTGTCTTGAGGCGCTGCTGAGAAACCCAGAGCATGACCCCCGAGCACATGGCAAAGCCCAACAGTTAGCATCTAAGCACCTTTCACCCCGTTGCTGGTCTCAGGCCTGCCTCCCTACATCAGCACTTATCACATGTTGCAGAGGCACAAACCAGGAGAACACAGGGAGGAGGGAGGAATAACAGAGACGTACTTGCCATCCACAGCAGCAACAACCTTACAGCTGAGCTCCTGCTCATACAGAGATCTTAGCATTCGCTCACGACGGTCGGACCTCCGCACCAGATTTATCATGAAAACCTGAGGGCACACAAATGCAAAACCTCACACACATGCCCGTGTTAGAGTGTATGCTTGTGAATATGTCTGTCAGTGTGTGTGTATACCTCATCAAAGCTCATCTTGGTAGGCTGCTTGGGAGGAAGAGACAGGAAGCTGGAGGACTCCATTTGTGGATGTTTCACTGTGGAAGGATAAAAAAAGGGCATGTTACAGACTGGTACTGGGATTTAGCAAGGAAAGTCAATTTCCATCCTCTTGGTGTGTCCTCACAAATAATAAACTCTGAGGGCTTAGAAGGGGGTAAATACAGGAGATTAAAATGTTAGGACAAGTGATATTTAACAAGAAGCAACTTAAGAAGGCCCCTCCTTCACTTCTGATAACATAGTCTGTCATAATCTCCTTGAATCAGAGCTGCAGCCGCGACTTATCTGTCACTGCTGTTGAATTTTAATGCTATATGCCATTTATGTGCAGCGTTTTCTCCTCTGTTCATCTGTATGCATCCCCCAAACATGCTACCTTTCTTATCTGTCACGTTTTATACATAAAGATACTCATTTTCAGAGGAGCAGGCTGTTTTTTTATGTTTTGTTTTCTTTGTTAGAGACGGGTCGATCCAATATGAGTATTGGAGAACAATCCTGAAATAGTTCTCTGATCAGATACTCAAATGACAACGCCAGTCAAAAGAATTCAGTTTTCAGAGTTTTTACTGTTGCAACAGACCTGCTCGATTTATTCTTTTCATGTGGATTATTTTCTTTTAGACTTATTTGATGGTTTGGAAAACATCAACATTTTTTCAACCGTTTTTATTGCATTTTAAAAACAGCCAAAAGAAACGAACCCCTCGATACTGGAACCAGTATCAGTTTTTAGGAAGTATACATTGTCTGATGTAGCCCCGCCCCCTCAAAAAATAAAATAAAATAAATGGATCAGTAATCTCCCTTTGTGTGACAAAAAAAGACTATTAAATTTAGCAAAAAGTGTGAAAATTTAAAGCATCAACCGATCTACTGAGAAGTGCAACTACTGTAGTTCTTAGTGGCCAATTTAGACTAAAATCTGGTGTTTGATGACACTTTTAACCAATTCATATTCTATTTCAATAAACTAAACTCAGCAACATAAAAAAAGTTTCTAAATTTTTTACTGAAAGAGAATCCATCTTAATTTAATAAATTCTGATTATAATAAAAGTGATCATTTAATAATATTCCCTTTTTCAAAGTAAAACAAATTTCTTTGGATAGGTTTCTTTCTTTCTTTCTTTTATTTTTTTAATTATTTTTTTTATGAGTCTGAGTTTTAGAGAACTATAAGCAGCAGCATTTGTCATATTTGTATTTTATTTTCAAAAATCCAGGTCAGGGGTGAGACGTCTGCAGAGTTCACCAGGACTCTGCAGATATCTGACAACGACCTTTCAGCTGAACTAAACATCTGTGGGAGCCAAAACATCACACAAACTCGTCAGCCAAAATCAGCAAAAACAGAATAAGAACATCAGATACAAACTTTTTATCATTGCTAATTGGTGGCACATAAAGCAAAAACTATCAGTAACATCTAACTGTATATCTGAGTATATCCTAATTTCTACTCATTTGGAATGTAAGTGACTTTAGTTTAGTTTACCTACTGCTAGTCTCAGTAAATCCTGATTACAGTCAGCCTTGAACCATGAGGAAGTGTGTCAGTTTCCCAAAACACTGCATGAGAGCAGAGTTGAGTTGATCATTGAGAAACATAAACACCCTCTTCAATTAAGAAGCTTGGATGTAATGTAATAGCTTTAATTTTAAAAGTAAAGAAATAAATAGGCCATATAAAGTAATAACCATCTCATCACAAGTTACTTTTTAAGACTGTCTGAAGTAGCATAAACTGTGCTGTGGCCTGAGAGCATGTTCTTGGATCAGACACGACTTGTCAGTCTGGAAAACTGCCAAAATCTGATCACAGATGTACTTCTTGATCAATATGTCTGAAGCTTGCAAACATACATTCGATATCGTTACTCACCCATGATCTCGAGGTGTGTGTGCAAAAAGCTCTCTGCCTCATCCTGCAGGGTGGCATGTGCACGCATCGGCACTGGGAAATAGCCGTAGGTTTCTTTGTTGCACACATACATCTGCACATCTGGGGCAGAGAAAAACATGCATTCACATTCAAGCAGCTGAACGAACCCTCAGCATCAGAAGTCCATTGTGTTCTTCTCACCTGCCATGCGAGCCGAGTAAGCAAAGACGATAACATCATCCAGGGCCCAGCTGTACTCCGGATGTGGTGGATGAAAAGCCAGCTGTTGAGAGGCCTCTTTCCTGAGGTCCACCAGGTAGGTGGAGTGGACCATGGGCACAGCAAAACAGCCCTGACGCTCCCGCCTACGGATGGGCATGTAGGCCGGTGTCCGTTTGTAGTAACCCTGGAGAAGCGAGGAGCGTAAAAACATGAAGTCTCTACGTACAATTTTCTTTAGCACCCTTTCAAAAAGAAAAAAAAGAGAAAACTGGTTGCAAATTTCAGCTAAGCTCCGTATTTTTAGTTTCAAAAGAAGGACAGATGCGATCAATCAAAGACTGATCACAGACAGCTTTTATGATGCACCACATACGCAAGCAACACTTTGGAGCAGTGTCTGCATATTTAAGAAAAAGGCTTTGGATTCAAGGGGTCCAGTATCTTCTGAGAGGTATTACATAACTAATTCCTGTTTAAAAAAAACCCTGCTTAGCTGCCATATAGCTGACATGATATTTACTGAAATATGTTACATAATACATGATATGTTTCAGTCCTCAGACAGACACAAACCATTTACTTTGATTCCAAATTTAATTTCCCAGTGCATAAAGCACCTGCAAAGTAATTTTAATTAGAAGAAACAGTGCTCTGAGTGTGACGATAATTACTATCATGTCATTGTTATGTTATTGAGTGTGACAATAACAGAAATGCCTCATTTCCACACAAAATGATTTAGTTATGGTTTCTACAGTAACTGTTTTTAGCTAAGAATGACAAAAAATAAAATAAATTAAAAACAAAAAAATACAAATGTACTCCAGGGTATCACGACGTGCTATGAAAATTAAAGGAAATTAAATTAGTACAACTGCATAACATTTTACTGTTTATAGTAACCTGACCGAATAGAAGTTTTTCAATATTCATCCAGACGGTAAAAAGAGGCTCAGATGATTCAACACTTGATAGCAACACGTCTGCAGGATTAAGAATCGAATACTTAATGGAATTTTGATGAACTGCAAGATCAACTTGCCAATTTGATTATTATTTTATTATCATTGTTATATTTTAGACTTCCTGTCTGGACATAGGCAAAGCGAGTTGCCATGCCACTTTTAAAAAAACAGCCTGAACCAAAGGTTTAGCTATGAACTTGGTAAAATAAAATAATAGATTAAAAAAAAAAGTATTTACTCAGTTTCATCACTGTCAAATTAAAAAAAATACATCTGTAAAACACAAAGAAATAATGAGAAATTTCTCCATCTGCCATATTGTTCTATATTAAATGTTCTTAAATGTAATATCATCCACGTAATCCTTAACTGGCATGAAAAACGTGGGTACAATCATTAACAATCATCACTGCTTATGCTCCACCACTTCACCTTCCCTCCATGTGCTCCTCAGACTCCTCTAAACACACGAGTGAGACATAAATCTCATCTGCCATCTGAAACACTGTCTGATCCCGTAATCTTTCCACTCTGATGCTTTTCTTTATTTGTTGTGAGTAAAACAGGATGGTGGTGAAAATGTTTTTTGGTTAAAAAGAAAAAAAAAAGTATATCTGAGAGATGCATCTTGAATGTAATAATTTCAAGGTCTTGCATGATTGCTTGTCTTTTCACTGACATCAATAAATCATTTAAGCATCCAAACTGCCAACATTTAAAAAAAACAAAAAGACAACTGTACCTTATGAACTACACCACATACGGTATTTACATGTCGTGTAAGGAATGTGAAGGATCTCTGTCTCTCTGTCTATGTAGAAGTGTGAGTGGTGAACCAATCAAAAGGAAGCCTTCCGCACCTGTGAAGTCATGCCGCACCAGAAGTTGGAGTATGCTGCTCTGGACTCCAGCATGGGGGCAACAATGGTCTTGTTTTCCCTCATCAGCTTCCACAACACATCCCGACTGGTGAACAGGTTGTCACAGTCAGCCATCTGGAGGTGAAGAGTACAGCCAAATATTGATGATTACACATAAAAGTACTCATGCAGGCACATGGAAAAATGTCACCTGTGGCCACGAAGTGACTACTGGACCAGCAGCGACGCAGCTTGATCAGAAAACTATTAGGATGCGGTTCTGGGAAGGACCGCGGGGTTGGTTTATGTTTTGTTAAGGGTTTTTTTTGCCCTTCTGTTCAGGCACTCCGGAGCAGCTGCAGAGACTGCAGGGCGGAGAGCTAGTGCTAATCACCTCACCTGCACAAGCTTCTCCACCTGCAATCATTGGCAATTACCCTGGTCTCCTTAAGGAGCCTTCTTTCCCCCACCTGCTGCCAGTTCTTCAGCTAAACCTGCATGACTCTCAGCTCTGGCCTCCACACATCCCTACTGCTGCCTTCCTTGTGCCTCTACCTATTTTTCGTCGTCCTTTTGATGATTGTTTTTGTTCCTTTTCATTAAAGACTCTTACCTGCATCTGGGTCCTGCCTTTTGTCGGCTTCCCACCACATAACAGAAACAATGCAAGCAGATGTTTTCTAGGCCTTCACATCATACACTGTGTTCTGACAGGTTTTACTGACTGGACTGGTTTTTGCAGCACTCTAGAATTTTGAAAAAGTCTCTTCTTGGCATTAGGTCCATCATCTGACAGGAAGTGTGAGGATCTGAGAGTAAGGAAATGATGGTCTGTAAAGGTACAGCTGCTGGAGACATTTTAGCCCGAGAAATAAAATGCAGCCTAAACATTTGGCCATCAGCTCACCCACTTATGTTTTTAATGACTTTATGCACATAAAGATTCCTCAGCGGGGACGGCTGAATGCGAGAACCATGTTTGACTCCATGCATGCTGCGTGCAGCCTCTTGTGCTGCTGTAAATGAGGAGGCAAACTACTCTGGATTACTTTCAGTGTGCATTAGCATACAAACCCACCAGTGAGTTAGAATTTACAATGGAAAAAAGATCAAAAAAGGGCCACCACTGTGTACTTGTTCAGCAGAAAGAAGTAAGACGTTTACACCAATCAGCCATACGGGTGAAACCCCTGAAGACTGAAATGAGCATCATTGATCATGTTCTGTTTGGAAACACTTTGCATTATGTCAACATTAACCACCATGTTTTGGTATTGTGACATATAGTTATAGTTAGATAGATAGATATAACTTTATTAATCCCCGAAGGGAAATTCAAAGTGGTGGACTAGTTGTGTGTAGGTTGACGTAATGCATCAAAAAATAAATAGCTAGTATAAATTAGAAAAACTAAAGAAAGGTCTGATTTGCACCGACACCTCTGGTTCTCCATGTTGCAATTTTTCAAAACAACGGGCTTCTTTGTGTGAGTATTTTATTATCAAACTTAGGAACTGTGATGCTTTCACAGAAGACGAGTGTGTAAGAGGTGTATCAAAATAGTTATTTGAACCGAACTGTTTCAGTTCGTTGTCTTCGTTTCCATACACAGCTGTGCACAGGTAAGTTCTTGGAAATTGTGTGTGTTTATATTTTGCAGAGCCACCACTCTGATACTAAAATAGAGAGAAAGATAGTAGTGGTGTTTGTGGTCACACAGAGACACAGGTTTCAGAAATAAAGCTTGGGAGGAAGTGGGTGAATCTGGTATGACTGCGTTTGTGAGCTGGCTCGAGCTGGTGTTTTTAAATTTAGCTGCCACTATATCGATGTAGCAACGGCTATCAGAAGAGCCGACCACCGTGGAGTGGAACCAGGTCTCCTTTCATTCAGCTCATAGGTTTTTATCTCTTGATCTAAGTTCTTCACTGGGCTCCGTTTCAGGAAGGAGGTCCAACATAATCAGAGTTTCCTAATGACCCACTTTCTGGATTCATTTCAGAAAGCGTTGCCAGGTAGGGGTGGGAGAAAAAAATCGATTTTTTGATGCATCGCGATTCAGACTTGGAGGATTCTGAATCGATTATTAAACGTTGAAGCATCGATACGTAACACAGATGGAATAAAGCAGAACTTAGTTGTGCAGCGCGCCGCCCATCATACGGACAATTTATTTCGAGCACTCAAACATGGCAGACCGTGAGACTCGACCAGCTCTGACTGCGTTAAAAGCTGTTTGGAAGCACTTTGGCTTCTATAAGGTTGATGGTGAGAGTGATTTAGAGCAGAGCCATGCTATATGTAAGCTGCGTAACATCGAGATAAAACACGCTGGTAACACAGCAAACACGAGGAGTCACATCGTACGCTTCCATTCAGAGCAGAAGGGAAAACAGCTGGCAAGTGTTGCTGCTACGAGCGATTCTACCGACCAGAGAACGATTGAATAAGTATTTATGAAACCCCCACCCTCCTCAGAAAGGGATAAACAAATCACAAAGCCTGTTGCAATATTTACTTATTTTACTTAGGTCGTACTCAGCAGTGGAGAACAAGGGGTTTTGAGTTCTGCTGCATCCACTAGAACCAAGATACTGCATCCCTTCTTGTCAATATTTCAGTGACACGTCCATCCCAACACTCTACAACCAAACCAAGCAGAAGTCACAGCATCAGTCTTGAAAGCAGGTACGACAGAAGCTACACGTGACACTTGGACATCTATCACCACCATAATTTGTTTCTCTTAAGTCTAAAAACACTCCTCCAAAACACTCCAAAAAATAATTAGATATCATAAAGTAAAGTAAAATATTTCTCTGAATAAGCTATTGCTCATATCACATCTTTTTGTTTACTTTAATATGTAATAAAAGTTAATTAATCTATAGTTTCTAGTCAAAAATGTACTGTTTTTTAAACTAAAATGTAGCAGTGGTCCAGGGTCCCTCGGTCAGTGTAAAAATTGTTGCTAAAACGTTTGGTAAACTGCATCAATTCTAGATGCATCAAGATGCATCAATAATCAATAAATAACTGAATCGTAGCCCCCTGAATCGTAATCAAATCGAACTGTGACGTGCCTAAAGATTCCCACCCCTATTGCCAGGTCAGTGTGTGGCAGTTCATTGTGTATTTATGCGACAACCACAGATGAGACAGCAGGCTGGTCTCTGGAAAAAAACGCTACGCCCCCTATTGTCCTGGAGGTGAACTGCTTTACAACACTCTCAAGCAACAGAGAAGTATAAATGGTTCACGTCTCCGGAAATCCGACTGCGCGTTTACGAAGCGACGAGTCGGAGAAGGGCTTCGAACATGCTGGCTCACTTGAAACGGCACCATCCAAGTGTATCTTACACATGGAAATGTTTTTTTAAACCTCTACAAATAAGCGGAAAGGATTTTAGTTTCATAATATTTTTATGTTTTTCATTCATTTGAGAATATTTTATTAACTGGAAAGCTTATGTTATTTATTTTTTATTTGAGAATCCTTTACTTAATTTATTACCAGGCAGCACTTTACTAAAAGTATTCTATATTTTATTTTAATATTTTGTTTTTGAGAATAATTTTACTAAAATGTATAAATGTTTGGTTTACTAAAGTTCCTAATAAACAACAAGCAAATTTATGTTTTGCATTTTTGTTCCCATACTGTACCAAACCAACGGGGTACGGGGTACGTACCGACCTGAGGTTTTTGTGTATGTTACACCCCTAATATCAATATGACTGAATTAAATACTTTAAAAAGAAACTAATGTGCAGTGTGCAAAATGAAATGTAAATATTATTGATACTATATAATAGTATGTTGTCAGGGTGTCCATCACACTATCAGGAACACAATATATGTAAACCCCTAAACATTTACTCAACACACACAAATAAAACTTTAAATGTATTTTATTCTTGTTTTTCCCCCAACATCTTAGGAATTGTAGGAAACCAATCCATTCTCTCATCTCCAAAGACTTTTCCCAAATCCACATTTAAGGAAATTTAAATGGGATGTGTTTCATGTAAATGCAAAAGACCACTGTAGCAATAATTAGGCTTCCACTATCAAGTTAAAGATTACAATTTAAAATTCAAATAAATTATGTTTTCAAACAGTTTCCATATACAGGCAGTCAGCAGGTATAACTTATGGATAAAAGCACATTAATGGAGCCGAGTGCCGCAAGAGTTGACGTCACCTTCCACAGATTCTGTCTCTTCTTAAACACAAGACTTAGACTTCAAAACAAGAGACGGCATATGAACCTGCTGAATGGATGTCTGCTCACCAGGAAGTAGTCAGCCCAAATTTCCCGGGCGGTGTCCAGCGCCGCCTGACGAAGCTTCATTACGTGTTCATAACGAAGATTATTCCAGTGCTTTGGTCCCACCTCGTCCTCAAAGGCACTGAGAGATTCAAAGTCAGATTTATTTTGGAATGTGGTCATCAGACTTAGAAAAAACAAAATTCTCAGAGAGAGAGAGACACAATACCTGGATTCATCATCAGGTCTCCATTCCACATAGTGATAGTAATTCTGCACCTTGACAAGCCAGTCTCTTAGGATGGCGGAGGTGTTATCGATGTTGTGATCTGTCGCCACCCTGTGGGAAGATGACACACAAGGGAGAACACATGAGTAAGGAGGTATTCAGCAGCACTCCTGACCACGTCAGATATGGTCCTTGGTGGTCCACGTCTAATTTGGCTTCACCCTCTGATGCACCCAAGCTCATTTTTGTGCTTTTGGCTTTTAGCTTCTGCCATATTTCACATTTTATTCTGTGAAATTAATGATGATACATGCAAAGTTCACAGTATTTTTGCTGCATTTTTCATCCTTAACCTCTTGTAAACATTGTGAACTGAAATACTAGCATTACTTGACCCTTCAACACATTTTTCCATCCAAATAACTATTTTTTGTAGGGAGCACATGTTTGTGTCGAAAAGACGTTAACATAACTTTTTTAAAGGTGCATCTAAGGGTTAAAAAAAAAAAACTTCCACCACTGTGCATGGAATTTGTTATTACAACAGCAACTTGTGAGGGATTAGCAAATACTATATGGAGGAATGGCGATGCTGTCATTAGCAATACGAGTCTGATTCTCCTTACAAAATCTGTTTTAAGACAATAAAAAATGCATCATTAATCTTCTAAAATGTATAGAACATTTTCTATAAAACTCAACAAAGAAATGTTTTGTACATTAAATAAAATAAAAAAAATGTACAGCAACTGAAAACTGAAAGATATACAAAGTTTACCAAACATATTTCCTTTAAGAGTTACATAAGCGTGCACATCCTGTAATCTATACACTGCTCTCATTTTTTTCTGTTGATGGACGTTTTCTTCACAGCTTAACATGTTATTTTTAATCATTTTCTAGAGTCTGGTTGTTTTTCAGCCAGTTTTAAAGATGTCAGTGTTCATCTGCTAGTGTAGCAAAAACTAAAATTGTCCTTTTTATTTAATCTTTTTTAAAATCTCGGGTTCTAGAGAAGGTTATCTCTGCACACTTATAAAATACATGTGTAAAATCAATGTAATTTATAAATTAAAACAGTGTTCTTAACAGCTCGTATTCTGGTCTCAGGGAGCACTTTGAAATGCAAACAGAACTAATGATCTATTGCTAAGACCAGGTAAAAAAAAAAAAAAGTTTTATTTTAAATATTTGACATTTATGTGCTGCCTTTGTTTCCATCTATCAATGCATCCTTCTGTTTAGGTTTGAATAAAAACCTGGTTTTAGACTGTTATGCTCATTCTTCTCCAGCAGAACCTCTGAATAACTGACTGAAGAACTATGAATAACTGTGCGTCCTCCACAGCTCAAAGCTAAGTCGTGGCATGCCCCACAGATCAGCCCGAGACCCTTTTCTGGTCTCTACATGTTACATCTTGGCCAGCTTCCTCAAGACTAAACGATACATTGTACATTTTTGCACAGGCACCATTCAGCCATAGATGCTGGTATCTGCTGCATGTGTGCGGCTGATATATGAGGAAAAGACAGAGATCATTCAGGAATCAAATCAGGATCCAGTCTACCCTCAGGCCAACAAAAAGAAAGTTGATCTGACCAGAGATATATTATAATTCATTTATACTTCATTTGAACAACAGGCAGTTAAAGAATGAAACAGTGAAATATGGCGCCAGTTCTGCACAAATGATCACGAATAAGGTGGTGGGAAAACTGTGTAGTCAGCCGGATTGTTAAGTTGATCATCTTTTCTGCTAAGATCTTCAACAACAACTTCAGTGCCATTTGAATCAGCAATGAAAGACGTCTCTTTGTATCAACGTTATTTAACTAAACTCATCTCCTACAGATTCCACCTTTAAAACATTAAAAAATACAAATAAAACAAAACATTCAAAGTACATCTGACATATTAAAGACAAATTTATGGAGCCAATGGAACTGTATAGTGTGCTATTTTTACATCAATATGAAGACTTACTTTTTTCCTCCTTTTTAAAAAAAATAATGGTTATGCTCTCATTAGACAAGCATTCTGCATCACCAAAATCAGATGTCAGCAGGAAAAAAAAAATCACATGCAGTAATTCGAGGCTGAGAAGCAGAGAAGCGGCATTAATGTGCTGTCTGTGTTATTACAATAAATCCCAGTTTTTCAGGGATGAGCACCGACACAGACAGAGCCAGACAAGGAATGCGTGCAAATATTCCAGAAATGGACGGACTTCCACCCGTGTCGTCAGGTGAGTGACAGTCAGCACGCTGCCAGTGTTGGTTTCTCATGTGTGTGCAGTAAATTCACACAGCAGTGCCATCTAACACCTGCGTGTGACCAACTTACCTGTCCATGTTCTTCCTCCTCACAATCTCTGAATCTGACTCGCTCTTCTTGGACTGTTACTATATTTGACTGCTGAGAGGTTTTGAATGGCCAAAGGTCTTGAATTAAAAAGGGTTCACACGTAGTAAATATTTAGAAATGCAGAAATGCCCCCAAAAGATATGAGAGAGCTGAAAGGGGAGACATTAAGCAGCCAGCGTGCACTTTCCAAAGTATTCCATCTCAATTTGTCACACTGATCACCAAACTTCTTATGTCAATTTGCCAACCAAGTTGAAGACACACAGCCGTGAGAAAAAGAAAGGAAGCTCTCTTTCAGGACTTGATCATTTTTCTTAGCAGAGTTTGACCTTGGGTGTTGGGGGGGGGGGGGGGGGGGGGGGGCACAACCGCCCACGTAGAAGCCCCACCTATCCACGCCCCTTTCCGCTCGAAAGCA
>JBAMYA010099892.1:0-20569 GCA_037176975.1 Arrhamphus sclerolepis | reverse complement strand
TTTTATTGTACCACGTTTCGTGCACAGTCACAGATGAAATGATTTTCATTGCAGGAAAGAAAAGAAAAAAAAGAAAAATTATTATTTACATAGTTGCCATTAGCTTAGAGAGAAGTAGAAATCTACTGCTGAATAAACTGCTGTCCTTTAGCTCACGTGATTTCCTTTATTTAGAAATCTGAGAGAATCTACTTAACTTGATTGAACTCTTTGCCATCTGACTGTGTTATCTTTTTTACTTTGGCTTTTTAGTCCTTTGTGAAGCTTCATGCACTATTTCGACCTGAGTTTTACAGTTTAAAAGCGAGTTTGGAGAGAAGTTGCAATTTGGGCTGGTTTTTACTGAGCTGTAATTGTCTTTAAAGTCAAAATATCAATCTCATTAAGCAATCGATCCAATATTGATAATGATGTTTGGATCAACATGCCCACCCCTAGTGTTTGGGCTGGAAACTATCTCGTCAGCTCTGGCAGCCCTGGGCCCCAATACAAGGATGAGCCAGTTTGACGTTATAATTCTTCCACAAAAAAATGAATTATATGTACGTGGACACAAATAAAATACAATGAAATAAAATGAAATCAAAAGAAATGTTAATTAAATTATTAGTAAACAGCAGGAAGACCGTGTATGCGTGTGTGTGCGCTGTATGTATGTATGATGCACATGCTTTTGTACAATTTTAGACGCTTTTTTTCATTATTGCATAGTCATATTGCACAGTTTGAGGTTTTTTGGGGTCCATACATGTGGCATATTAGTGTTGAACATTCTGTATATTTATGTACATGAACGTATATAGTAGTCCTGACAGGTATTGAGGTGATATATGTGGACAGATCTGAACCAGACTGCCTCTCCCCCCAGGAAGCTCCAGCTCCAGCCCCCTTTGTTCCGTCTGGCCGGTGGGCTGAGTCACAGGGAGGCTGAGCTACCCGGACAAACCCACCACACTCATTGGAAACACCACTACGGAGCGAGAAGAGGCCGAAATAAACACATAAAGCGCGTTTTAACCTGGAAAACAACAGGGGGGAAAAAAAGTTGCTTTAAAGAGCCGGGTGTCGCCGCGGGGACCGTCGGGACCCTGAAACCGTGTTTGTGGCGCCGCTGCTCGGCGTGGTTGAATCAGACGTACCGGCAGCTAAGGGCTAAAGCTCCGGTGCTGCTACACCGACTCTCCCTCCAGCTGCTGCTCAGCATCCATATTTGCATCCCAGGGAGTGGCAGCCGTTAACCCCCTCCCACCGCTCCCCGGTTCAGGACCTGGAAGTTGGCCGGTTGTCGGGCACCGCTCCTGCCGCCTCGGACGCGGTATTTTCCTCCAGGACGGTGGGTATTTTCCTCCACGTTAACGTTTTTCTTTTGGGGTGGGATTTTTTTTTTTTTTTAACCGGGTTGTAACGGGGACCACGCTGCCGCAGTCGCTACAACAATGGACAAAACCGGCGTTGTGGTCCATTTCTGTTCAGATGCGCATCTTTTTCTCTCTGAAACGACATGTTTGGAAGATTTAACCTAGGCCTGGAAAAATCACAGCAGTCCACGAAAAACAGAGCCATATTTCCCTCTTTTGACCCAAATTCATATCAGATTCACAGGTTTGATTTGTTTGTCTGCTCTAAAGATGAAAATGCTGTCTTTAGTCATCTGGGTGGGTGTAAATAAGGTATGAAACTGTGAATTATGTCTGGAATATGCTGGCCTTCAGTACGTGTGCCAGATGTTTAGTTTAAAAGCTGTGTGAAACCAGATGTGAGTTGTTTATTGCAGACTATGACAGCATCATATCTCTCAACAAGGCCATGATTTGTAGGCCATGCTCTACTTGGGCACCGGCCTACTTTGGTTTTCATTTTTTTT
Source organism: Arrhamphus sclerolepis (assembly GCA_037176975.1). NCBI lineage: Eukaryota > Metazoa > Chordata > Actinopteri > Beloniformes > Hemiramphidae > Arrhamphus > Arrhamphus sclerolepis. The sequence goes on along the minus strand of JBAMYA010099892.1, from coordinate 18,705 downwards.
CCTCTCTGGACTGGCTGATAAGTCATAACAGAAGAATATATGATGCAGCTGAGGTTAGTAGTACAAAATATACTCATCAGCTGTAATAAGTAACTTATAACATAATGTCAGCTGTGATTGGTGCATTACCACAACTGATGAATTACCACTGAATGTTTCTAAGGATTGTGTTGCACATAAATATTGATCAATGGTACAAACTTCACTATGTCAGCTGTAGGAAGACCAGATTTATGGATGGAGGACACAAGTCGTTTGTGAGCACAGGTTCTTCAAAAGTGATCTTTTACGCCCCTGATTGTTTGAATCCCGAGAGTTTCTTCCTTCGTATGAGAATATAAAAATTAGATGCACTTGGTCTGGGATTCAGTTCAGCTGCTCCCTTTTTCCTCTAGAACTTGACAAAGTACATGTTTTTTTTTTTTTCTTTTATTGCACAGCATCATATTGATAAAGAACTGACGCCACCCAACTTGTTTAATTCCAAAGAAAAAAGGGCAAATGGTCCAATCCAACCAGCAACCATCCCACTTCCAGGTTAAAGCTCATCCAGGAAGTAGGTTTTGTTGCAGTTCCTCCACGGACCACTTGGTGCTGGCTCCAAAACAGCAAATCTCCATTAACCTCCATGTTAAAAGGTTCAACTTTGCATCAGAATTACATATATTTACAGCCTGGCATAGGGCTGGATGATAATTCTGTAACAATATATATCACTATATAAAAATTTTCACTTATGACGATATGATCTATACACACTCAATTTTTTGATATTTATTATTTTTATGAAAATGCTTGACAAAGTTTTGATGACAATGTCATGGTTCTTGGTGATGACTTGGGAAAAAAAGTGAACATTGATTTTATTTTGTTAACACTTTCACATCTAAAAAAGTTTCATAAGATGAATTTTTATGGATTTGACAATTACGATTTTCAGACATTTGTGGGTACATTTATCTTTTCTGGAAGTTCTCGGCAGTTTTTTTGTGGTTTTCATATTGTTCATGTTGATATATTGAGCAAAATTAAGAAATATTTTGTGATAATACATTTTTTGCCAGCCCTAACCTGGTACAATTTTTTTTCCCATCTGTGGTTACACATCAGATGAATTTATATTAAGCAATAAAGCTAACCAATCAGATTCCAGGGCGTCATTTGACGTGCTTGGCTGACAGCTAGCCATTAGCTCTGCTGCTGGCTTTGACAATGTTGTTTGCATTTCAGGATCCAAGGAGAAACTTGGTCATTGCAACCTGATATATGAGAAAGATTGGCAGCAACATTTATTTCTATACATTATTAATGTTTGCTCAATGTCAAATATTCATGTTAAAGACGCTTCAATACATTTTTGTGTTCATAGAAATCCATTCAAATCACTATTTTGGATCCTGCTCTTAAAAAAAAGTAAAAGTACATGCTTCGTCTCATTTCTCCACTTCATTTGAGGCCTGGAGCCTGACGTTTGTGTTCTGAAGGATTTACTGGCTGATGATGTCATTTCTACCATTCATAGGGATTTCAATGTGCATATTTTTGTATGTATGGTCTTCGAGGTGAATATTTGAATTCATATTGTTTTTTAGTCTTAAAATGAAAAATACATTAAAAAAAAAATAATTAAGAACACTCAAAAATGCACAACCTTTCATGAATCATTGATGATATTCCTGAAGCTCGGGTCTTCTGCCAGAGGCCTGGGAGCCTAAGGGTTCTGCACAGGATCTTAACTGATCCTAGGACTGCGCTCTTCTGGACAGACATCTCTGATGTTGTTCCCAAGGATCTGCTGAAGCCTCTCTCACAGTTTGGAGGTTACAGCCCTGAAAGCTCCGATCACCACTAGCACTACTCTAGCCTTTACCTCCCAGATCTTCTCTATCTCCTCTCTCAGTCCTTGGTACTTCTGGAGCTTCTCGTGTTCCTTAGTCCTTATGTTACTGTGGCTTGGAATTGCTACGTCTATCACCACTGCCACAGCCATCACCAGTTTAGCAGTCTGGATTTGGAAGTCCCACAGGATCTTAGCTCTTTCATTCTCCACAACCCTTGGAGTGTCTCCCATGTGGACTTCAGGACCTCCAACCCATAATCTGCACAGATGTTCCTGCGCACTGTTCCTGCTACTTGGTGATGGCGTTCCAAGTCTGCTGAACCTGCCTGGATCTTACACCCTGCTATTATGTTCTGGATGGTCTGGCTTCTTTGCACAGTCTGCACCTGGGATCCTGTCTGGTGTGATAGACCGCAGCCTCTATTCATCTTGTATTCAAGGTCTGTTCTTGTGCTGCCATGATGAGTGCTTCTGTGCCATCCTTCAGACCAGCCTTTTCTAGCCACTGGTAGAATTCCTCAATATCAGTCACTCCCTCTGCCTGTCGATGGTACAACCCATTTCAGGGTGTGTCCTACCATGATGGTGCCTCATCTTCTTCCACATCAGGTTTCTTCTGCCTGAGACATTCACTTAGCAGTTCCTCATTGATGGAAATATTCCCAGATGTTTGATGTTTCATCCTGGATAGTGGCCTTCACACTCACTCGTCCTCTGCTTCCCTCCTTCCGCTGAGCATTGGAGTCAGTAGAGACTGACTCCCTTTTGGAGCCAGCTCCTAGTGGTCATTCAAGGAACTGCAGTTTTCCTTACTTCCACATTGATCTTGCGTTGCCTCTTGGCCATTCCAGTCAGTTTTAGGAGGCGGAGTCACCCGTTTGATTTGGCTCCATCTTCCTCTTCTACAGTGTGTACCTCTTTTAAAAACAGCATCAAAGCTTTGTGCTAGCCTCCTCTGAGCTACAGTTAATGTGAAGATGGGTGGAAATATAGATGGGGAGACTGGACAATTTTAATTATGTCTGGGTTTGTGATGTCACACTACCTTGGAAAGCTGCGTGATGTCTGACTATTTGAATTTGTAGTCACTCCGAAGGCACAAACATGCTTACGAACACAGAAAACATCATTCTCGTCATAATGTATCACTCAGTGAAAGAGCAAAGTGATCAGTCGTGTCAAACTCGATTTCATCCTTGGCCACATTGTCACCATGGTTACCCTTAAAGGGCCATGTCATCACCATGGTTACGGTTTCTCAACCAGCTATGTTGAAGATTTCTCGCTACTTCCTGGACATAAAATGCAAAAAGATTTAAAAGAAAGTAAAAAATTTTGTCATAAAATCTCAAATTTCACAAGATTTGCTACTTTTATCATAGAATTGAGAATTTTGTTAGAAAATTTTTTTTTCTTCCTCATATAATTGCAAATTAAAAAAAAATCTGTTTTAAAAAATACATTTCTTTTGTAAAATGGAAAATTTTACTACAAAATCTATTCTTTAATTAAAAAATGTAATTTTGTCATAAAATCTAAAATTTCACAAGAATTTCATAAAAGAAAAGAGACGTTTGTACTAAAAAAAAGTGAATTTTCCAAAATGAAGACTTAATTTTTTTTAACAAGCAGAACATTCTATTGAACAATCACAAATGTCACCAAATGCAGACTTTTAAAATTTTATTTTATTTTTTTGTCAACCCTTTCTAATTTTGTATAATTTCAGCTTTTTGTCCTATAATCATAATTTTTTGGAATTAAAAATCATGAATTTTGACAAAAATCATCAGCTTTTAGGTGTAAAATCTTATTTACTAAATCCTGACTTTCTGACATAAACCAGCTTCTTTCCACCTCAGTTATTCCACTTTTTCATGCCAGAACTGAATCAAAAGTTGCTTCAGAAATGTTCTAGTTAGAAGTTTATGATTCTCTTTAAATGCTCTCACTTTGGGCATATGGTAATGATTCATTTACTCATCCACAAAAAGAGCAGAGACACTGGATTTGTCATCTTGGTGGGAATATTGGACTATTTACTGATGATTAAAGAACATTTCTCAGTGACTGATTAGTTCTCAGAAATTACTTACTAATCAACTGAGCATCACTGAAAAAAAATCTTTAATATTTCATTGACGGCCTCTTAAGGAGTCAATCAATCAATAAAGTCATTTTAAGACTGGAAATTACACAAATGTTTGAAAAGCCCTGGAAAAGTACTCTTGCATTACGCCACCCAGTCACATTTCACATTAAAATACAGTCCAGGACCACATTTCAATATTATGTAAACAAACCATCACCCACTAGTCCCTCAATAATAAGAGTAAAGTAGAATAATCTTTTTTTTTTAAAACAGATTTTGAGACAGAGATGATTTCATGAGACTGCATAGGTCATGGGTGTCAGACTCAAGGTCCGTGGGCCAATTCTGGCCCACCGCTTCATCTTATCTAGTCTGTAAGAGCGTTTAAAGACAATCATAAACGTCTAATTAGAATATTTTTGAGGAAACATTTGATGCAGTTCTGAATCAGAAAGTGGAATAACTGAGGTGGAGAGCAGCTGGTTTATGTCAGAAAGTCAGGATTTAGTAAACATTTCAAAAATATTTTATAACTAAAAGTTGATCGTTTTGGTCAAAAGTTGACAAACTGATGATGTGGCCCAGGATGAAATGATTTTTTTAATTTTTTTTCCAGTTGTCAGTTTCCTAAGAGGTTTGAAGGTTCGACCCACAGTTGCTCTTCTCTCTTCGTTCCCTGATAATTGTTCCCAGATTTACAGCCTGATCTCTTCTTCCTCTCACGCCTGCAGCCAATCATGGACAGCGACCGCCTCCGTTCCCTCGTCTAGCGCCGGATCCAGAAGCCTTCGTCGCCCAGGCAGGAGCTCCCAGGTCCCGGCTCCTCACGCCGCTACTGCAGGATGAACATGCTCAAGTCCAGCGGACTGAAAATCCCTGGCCGTGGGCCCAAGCATTCCAGCCCAGTGGGAAGAACCTCGGCGGGGGGAGCATCCAGTCCCGCTGCCCCTAAAGACAGTAAGTCACTTCCTCCTCCTGACCCTTTGGCTTTTCTTCTCATCGTAGGAAGTGGCTCAGACCGTTTATTTACGTTAGTGACTCAGGATTGCAGCTGCGTTAGATTACACGCTCATAGTTTCACCAAAAAGCAGGGAAGGAAACATCTTTGTTACTGGAAAGTGGTGCGTTTAGTTTGGTTTGTTGTCACATGCTCTTCCTCTTCATGATGGAATTACTTCAATGAAATGTCAAAAAAAAGGATACAAAATTACTCTGGAGCGTCCTCAGCCAGTCTGGAGTAGGTTTGGTGTCTTTCATCATGATGTTTTTTTTTTTATGTCCCAAAACTGTGCTGTTATTCTCCATAATAAGGTTCATTTCCATTGTCCTAAAAATTGTGCAAATTGCGACCGGAAAATGTTTGAGAGAACACACACACACACGCAAAAAGCTTTTATGCATCAGTTCTCCTTATGGCAGCAGTTTTTACTGGCTTTGTTCATTTTTTTTTTTTTTTTTTTTAAGTTTTCAAAAACTCAAAAACAGTTTGGATGGCTGCAGACTAAGATGGATTCTGAGCCACATGGAGACCGCATCAACGCCAGGACTGTGAAGTGTTTTTGTAATAATAAACCCTGGATCACCACAGTCCTCGGAACCTGCCCTGACCACGTCTTCAGCCTCAGTCTGGACCAGAAGGTCCTGGTGCTGTGGAAGACATCCTACTTTGATCCAGAACCAAGAGCTCATCCATCTTCTCCTGATTCTACAGAGCTGTAGCTCGAACATCATGAAAGTCCTGGAGAGACATTTCTTGGTCCACCTGAGTAAGAAAAACAGCAGCTTTCAGGACCCACTGCAGTTTCTTCTCGTTTTGGGGTTGGAGTTGAAGACGCCGTCATGCACCTGCTTCAACAAACCCACAAACATCTGGATGAAGCAGCAGCTCCGGGGGAATCACATTCTTCCATTTCCACAGTTTATTTAACTCCATCCACCCGCTTTACTACGTTAGAAACTCCAGAGGACACAGGTGGACGACCAAAGTTCTGCTCCTAGAGCTGTAGTGAACCAGGTGGTGTACTCTGGGACAGATGTTTGAAGTTAGCTTCTTCCTTTCTAAAAACTGTCATGGCCTTTGGTGAAACAACCAGAGTCCTAAAGTTCCTTCTAATTTAATAAGAACGTTGAAGCAGAATGTTTGTCGTCCCTGTGTTTGTTCTTCTGCCACCATTCACTTCATGCAGCAGGATTTATGACACACATTTATAAAAAAAAGCACCAACCACACTGTTTTTCCAGATGACATTAAAACATTAAAGTGCAGCATGAATAACAGATATTGTCCTGATCAACTTTTCTCTGCTGCTTAGAGAAGCATTTTTTTGTTTGTTTGCTTTAATGACTTCATGATGTCTTTCTGAGTGACTCCGACAATCTAATTTGATTTTATTCATGGTCTGACTTCTTTTGAACCTTCTTTGACCATATTTAAATGTTTGTTTTGTCTCTAAAAACCGTCTTTCTGTGCCTGAAAATGAAATCGAGACAGAGACATTAGGTTCCACCTCCCAGCAGATAATATGTCCTTAACCTTTTTCTCTCTTCACTTATCTCACAATAGAAAAAATACATTGGAGAAAAGAACAAACTTTTTTTTTTTAAACAAACCTTCAACACAAAATAAAGGGCCCTATTTGACCGTTTATCTAAGAAATACGGCGTGACTCGTTTTAGCTTTATATGTATATAAAAAAAAAACAAGTGGTGGTCACAAAGTTTTACAAGGCCACGAGGATCCTGGTCAGCTCCTTCCAGAGATGGTGGAGACCAAAAGCAGCAATAAATGAACGATGGTGCCAATTAACTGTATTTTGGTGTTTTTCAGTTGGCTGTATCGAGCTGGAACAGCCACAAATGTTGTTAAATAACCTTGAAACAAATGGTTTGAGCCTTGAAGTGCATCACGTTTAGTAAAGGACAGAACTTTAAAGTGACACAAAGGAACTTCAGCAGGTTTTAGTTTCAATTGTTCCCCCTACGGCAGATAATTCAAACTCAATGCCCGCGGGCCACATCCGGCCCGCCACTTCATCTTATGTGGCCCGTGAGAGCGTTTCAAGACAATCATAAACTTCTAACTAGAACATTTCTGAGGAAACGTTTGATTCAATTCTGACATCAAAAAGTTGAATAACTGAGGTGGAGAGCAGCTGGTTTATGTCAGAAAGTCAGGATTTAGTAAAGGATTGAAAAAGATTTTACAATTAAAAGTTGACCAATGTTGTGAAACTCGTGATTTTTGTGAAGTTAGATTTTTTTTTTCAAAAGAAATTCGAAATTATACAAAACATACAGTATTTCAACTGTTTATAATTTTATGTCAAAATGTTGTAAAAAGTTATTTTTCATCAAAACCATGGTCATTTTAAGACGAAATGTCACAATTTTATGAAATCGGTGAAATAAAATTTCAGCCTTACAAAAATTTGTAATTTTACGCAATTTTGTGACAAAATTTGCTTTTTCACAAAAAAAAAACAACGTGAAAAAAATGTGATTTTAGCAGAAAAGCCTGTTTTATTCTAAAGGTCAGGATTCATATTTAAATTTTCTTACAAAAAAAATGTGATATTGTGATTTTTTTTGCTATTTTACAAGAAACAAATGCTTTTTTTAACGAAAAAGTAATTTTTTTTATTGAATTTTTTTTGGCTTATAAGAGTGATAGCCAGACAACATTTCATAAAAATAATCAAATAGTCCTTTAAAAAATTGAAACTGATATTTTAACATGAAAAAAATGACTCAGTGTTACTTTAAAATAACATTTAACCCTTAAAGTGTATAAAACCTAAAAAGGAGAGAAAAGAAAAGTTAGAAACACCAAATAAATTTCCTGTGGGTTGAAAGGATTTTTTTTACATTTATAATTTTGAGGAATATATTTTTGGAATTTCTGAATTTAGAAAAATATGTGTTAAAAAAATCTTTTTTGTGTAATTTATTTGAGCTTTTTAGTACTTTATTTAGTTAGTAGGGACTTGTTCTGTGGTAGGTCGGCCTTTTGGGTGAACACAGAAACAACACTTACAACATGACTTTATTACAATTGAAACAAAAAGACTCACCAGTATTTAAAGTTATTGTGCAGAACTGGATAGAATTGTCTTCTGTGCTGTAAAGTTCAGTTGCTATTAACAAAAAAAAACTATAATAAACACATCAGTGTTGCTCTGGATGACAAGTTAGTAGTTTGTTTGAACCGAGACAAGTTTGACAATGCAGCCACTAAATAAAGAACACACCAACGCCCACTTACACAAAATTACAACCCTGATCTGCACAAAATAATCACATCTGGTCTTGAATGTAAATGCAGCCACACTGTCCATCCTCTCTGGTTTTAGCTCACATGACGACCCGGCACATGTTGGTTTAAATTACAGCCTGACGTCTGCTGAAGTGAGAACAGAAGAACAAGCAGCTCTCTGTGCTGTGATTGTCTCTCATTAGTGTCTGTGGGAGGCTTTATTTTATTTTGCTTTAAATCCGAGGCTGCGTGCGTGTGTCAGGGTTCGTGCTGGTTGTGGAATCTCACGACAACGAGGAAGCTGCAGCTTTATGTGTTCTTCTAAGTCACCGGCGACACAAACCTGAGGCCCTCGGGCCAAATCTGACCCGTCACTTCCTCTTATCTGGTCCGTCAGAGCGCGCGAAGACGATCATAAACTTCTTGCTAGAACATTTCTGATCTATGAGGGAAAAAGAAAGAAAGAAAGTCTGAAATAATGGCTCATCAGTTGTATTGAAGCTGCACGGTCACTTCATGGTGATATTGATTTACGATCATGTTCTGCAGAGAAACAATCAAAGTATCAATCACTGCTTTTTTCAACCGTTTGATGCAACAAACGTACATTACTTTACTTACGCAAAACCCTTCGCTTATTAATGTGCATGTAACAAAAAACAGCTGTTACAATGTTATAAAAAAAAAAAACTTTTTTAAAACTATTTTTTCATTTAATTACATGCATATAATACATATAAATGTATTAATTTTTAAATACTAATTAATTATTTTTATGTATTATTAATTTTTGCCCAGTGTCACATTAAAGACCCTTCAACACATTTTTGTACTCAGAGGAATCCATTCAAATAATAAGTTTTTACCTGCTGCAAATAAAAATAGTATAAAACATCCATCTTCACTTCATTTGAGGAGTGGAGCTTTAAGTTTAGTAGATTTCAACGTGCACATTTTTGTGCATAGGGTCTTTAATGTGAGTGTTTTAGAACACTTTTTTTTACAATAGTGTAAAAATGAAAAATACATGAAAGAAAATGTAATTCCTTGCATGTATCATCAATAATTTGCTTTTAAAAAAGGATACACTAATGTTATGAATTAAAAATCAAAAGCACATGTACTTGGGTGCAGCATACATGCTGTCACAACTCTTTCAGATTTCATGTTGTATTTAAGCCGCATTGAGATGAGAACGAGAACATAACGGAAAATATAAGACAACCTCCAGAAAGCATTTAGAGTGAACTGAAAACCAACCACGTGACTAGCAGAAATGCTTTGAAATGAAAATTAAAGATATCTGCAAGAACCATAGCTGAAAGATTTTTGCATTAACTGTAAATATGTGCCATAAGAACAGAAAGAATCCATTTTTATATAGATAGATGCAACGGATAACATCTTCCCACTAACACGGTGGTGCATGGATTCAGTCTGCACCCTACAAGGACAAAATAATAATGTATTTTATATTTGGGCGTAAACAGGAAGAAAGCAAACTCTTAACTGCACGTAGGACAGAACTGTTTAAGACCAGAATTGAGATGAGTGGTGGCGGCATACAAGCGCTCAGAACAGCTGACAGGCTTCAGTGCTGCCTGTAACATTAAGGGATTACCTTTCTGAGCCATTAATGGACACTTTCAAGATGATTACTGACACACTTTCAGCCCTCGTGCCTTCTAAACCGACATGAACAAAGATTAGTTTTAGGCCAAATTAAATTTCTGCGGCTAAATCAGAGTTTGTATATTCTCTTTAAAACTGCTGTAAAATGGTTTTTAACAAAGCAAGGAAAGAATGTTCTCAGGTTTTAGAATAACCACATATGCACGGGTTGTGTATACTATGTTGCCAAACATTTGGGGAAAAGATGATGAAGTGTGACTTTTTAGAGCAGAGGCATCAAAATCTGTTTCATCCAGGGCCACATCATCACCATGGTTACCTTAAAAGGCCACGTCATCACCATTGTTACTGTTAATGGGTCACGTGATCACCATGGTTACCTTAAAAGGCCACGTCATCACCATTGTTACTGTTAATGGGTCACGTGATCACCATGGTTACTGTTAAAGGGCCACATCATCACCATGGTTACCATTAAATGGCCAGTTATTGACATAAAACCTGAAATTTCACAAAGTTTACATCTTTTATCCTGATGATTTTGTACTGAAACCACAATTTTTTCTTCTATAATCATGAATTAAAAACTGTTTTTCAGGAAGGAAAAAAGCACATTTTGTTGTAAGATGATGAATCTTTTTTTTTATTCAACGTGAATAACCGAGGTGGAGAGCAGCTGGTTTATGTCAGAAAGTAAGGATTTAGTAACATTTGAAAAAAGATTTTACAACTAAAAGTTGACCAATTTTGTCAGAACTAATTTTTGTAAAATTAACTTTTAATTACAAACTATTGTGATCCTAGAAAAAAGTTGAAACAAGACAAAAGTTGCAATTGTATGACCTGTAAGTTGATGTCAAAATGTTGCAAAGTGTTATTTTCCAACCCCCAAAAAATGTAATTTTAAGTTGAAAAGTACGATTAAAAAGTTATGGTTGAAATTTGGGACTAGATGAGATGAAATGTGATTTTGTGATACATTTTTTTATTATTATATTTCATGTACAAGTCCAGGAACTGGCAGGGTTAGCAGAGTTTGACACGTTTGTGTTAATGGTTTAAATGATGTCATGTTCTGGCCTTTTTTTCTCTGAAGATTTTTTTTTAAATACAAACCAGGAACCATGTGAGTCCATGTGCTGCCACAAGCCCCAAACTGAGCAGCCTGTAGCTTTCACTAACCTTTATAATAAAAAAACAGAGAAGAACATAAACTGTGTTTTAACTTCCCTATTCGAGCTTCTTACACAGCAGATTATTTTTAATGAGACCACCACTCGTTTATGTTTCCACAATGTCCTCACTCACTCGTGTCTGAAACGTTACTCCACCAAAAGTCGTTGCGCTCCACAGCAATAAATTGATCAAAACTCGGACATTCAGGGTCAAACCCCCACTCGCCTCCATCTGTCACCGCTCAGCCCTCCACAGCTGCCACAACCTCTGCTGATTCCCAGTATCAGCCCCGACTAACTGATAATCCCAGTCAGAGACTGAAGGAGGGAAAAGTGATCACAGATAAGCAGAGTTAAAGAGGTGTTGGGGGGGGGGGGGGGGGGGGGGTAACCAAAGCTAGAAGAGATGGGGGGGTGGTGGTGTGGGATGACTGGGAGGAAGCTGTGGAGGTCTCATTGTGCCGAGCTGATGAATAGTGGGATTCAGATGGTGGTAGGAGGTGGCCGAGCACAATAGTGAAAGTGAGGGCTGTTTCCAGTCTTCCTTCTGCCGAGGATCCTTTTACCCTCGCTCCTCTGTTGCCGCGGCAACGCAGATCGTGGGTTAGATCAGGTTTAAAGCGCCACACTGGGCTCTGCAGGCCTGGACGTCTTGTTTATCTTGTTGAACCCAGTAGAAGAAAAATAAATAAATAAATAAATGAGTGAAATGATGTTGAGTTGTTTTCATTTCCACTGATTACCAAAGCCTCCTTTCCTGGACATAAAATCCTGAAACATTATTATTCGGAGGCTTCGTTATCAAGTTGCATTATGGTAAATGTGGGATTAAATGCGACTCCAAATGCTTTTTATTTAGAAATTTGTTTTGTTTGCATTTTGCACTGAAAGAGGTGGACAGACACAGCAAAGAACCAGAGACGATGAAGTAATGCTTTACATCATGTGGAGTTAAAACAAAAGTCCTCTACGTCCACAGCTGTCCTCTAGATAGTGGCTGTTTCTTCCTGCTTTTATATCCTTTATAACCTTTATTCAACAGATCAAGCAGAAATAAAACAAAATTCTCCAAAAGAAATAAACCAATTGAACTATGGTTTCCAGTTTATTTATTCATTCAGTCTTGTCATTCCTTAACAAATTTATAAACTATTTCGGTTATTTCAGCGATCTTGGAAACTTTTCACACAACCCCTTCCTCGTTACTGATGCCAAGTTTGAGTGAAATGTCAAAACTGTCGCGCCAATCTTTGAGTTTTTGAGACAATAACTCAATATCGATATGTATTGTTTCAATAATAATGATCTGACTTTCATATACATGTTCAATATTTTGATCTAGGCTTGACAAAGTTTGTCTGTTTGATAGCAGTGTCACGTTTCTTGTTTACGACTTTAAATAAAAGGTGAACGTTGATTTATTTTGTGAACATTTTATAGTTTTAATGGACAAGATTTTATGATTTGGCAGCTTCATTTTTCAGAGATTTGTGGGTACAGATATTCTTTCTAGGTATTCTTAGTTTCTCAAAGCTGCATTTATTCTAATAACAACATATAGAAGAAATTTGCGCATAAATTGCATAAAGCGCAACAAATGGGGCTCATGAAGCCCCCTCAGCTCTTTTAGGAGGGTGTTGAGGAAATAGCCCTGACACCAGCTGATCCTGCTGACAGATAAACAAACTTTATTGACAGTTTGATGGAGAAACGGAGATGCTGCTCATCTATGTGTCAACCAACTAGCGTGGCAGATTACAGCTCTGACCCACTTCGTCAAGGGAGTCGACGTCGGTGTGTTGGATGTGGTCACAGAAGTCTTTTTTTCTTTTTTTGTCGTTGTTCTTGTTCCCCTGCAGGCATGACGCAGTTAAATGGGGTGAAGGTGAATCTGCTGGACAGTGAATGGCAACATTGTCAGAACAAAGGGGCATTTTATTTGAGGGAACGTGATGATTCATTTAAGTCATAAGCCTGGGCTGTCAGACTCATCACCATGGTTACCTGACTTTTGTACTAAAATTGCAAAACTTTTTAAAATGCAAATTTTGTTGTATAAAAGCAAATTTTGCAATTTCTCAATATCATATATTTTTTGTAAAAAAGTGAATTTTTGTCACAAATTTCACAGATTTGGTACCTTCTTTCATAAAAATTCTTAATTTTCTTGTCAAATGCCAAATTTTCCAATATCACATCTTTATTTCATAAAAAAAGGGAATCTTTGTCATTATGAACAAATTTCACAAAATACATACACATACAGAATAATACCTTTTTAAAGCAAAGGGAAATTCATTGAAGTGGTGAATTTTGCAAGAATGAGTTTTTTTTAACAAAGATCTTTTAGTCACTAAAACTAAATTTTGTTTTGTTGGAAAATATCACCTTTTTGCAACAATTTTGACAGAAAACTACGAGTCATTTGTGTAATTTCTACTCTCTGTCCAAATTCACAATCTTTAGTTTTAAGTAGTTCAGCATCAGATCAGAATTGTTTTAATTGTCATTTCTGTGAAGATGTTCACAGGTTGAAGTTTGTTTTGTTCTAGTGGTGCAAACAACACAGGTTAATAGAAGTAAGAAGTAATAATAAATACAATAGAATAGTTGTAAATCTTAGACAGAAATGATCTTTTAATTGTAAACTCTTTTTCAAATGTTTACTAAACCCTGACTTTCTGACATAAACCAGCTGCTCCTCAGTTTTTCCACTTCCTGATGTCAGAACTGAATCAAACGTTTTCCTCAGAAATGTTCTAGTTAGAAGTTTATGATGGTCTTTAAAAGCCCTCACGGACCAGATAAGATGAGGTGGTGGGCCAAATCTGACCCGCAGACCTTGAGTTTGACACATGTGATATAAAACATGACTTTTATGTCAATAAAAGCTCCAGTCTTCACTATAACAGCTAACTCAGGACATTTCTCTTTCCAGGCGCTCCAGTCAAGCCCATCACCCCAACGAAGCTCTCCGAGGAGGGCGATGACGTTTTGGGGGACTATACTGTCGGTGAACAAGTCTGGGTCAATGGCGTCAAACCAGGAGTTATAGCCTACCTAGGGGAGACCCAGTTTGCCCCCGGACAGTGGGCCGGGGTGATACTGAACGACCTGGTTGGCAAGAACGATGGTTCAGTGGGCGGCGTGCGCTACTTTGAGTGCCAGCCCCTTCAGGGCATTTTCACGCGACCCTCGAAGCTCACCCGGCAGCTGGTAGGAGAGGGTAGCGACAGCCACTCCATCGACTCGGCCCAGAACCAGAACCAGACCCAGCAGGGCAGTGGCGGCCCCGCTGGCCAGCGAGTGGTGGTGCCGCTCAGAGAGGGCCTTCTCAACAGCGCCGTGAAGACGGGAAATGAGTCGGGGTCCAACCTGTCGGACAGCGGCTCCGTTAAAAAAAGCGGAGATAAGGATCTTCGCGTTGGAGATCGGGTCTTGGTGAGTGATATTTCTCTTGACGGTTTCAGTTTCAGCAAAAATGATCAGACCAAAGATGATCAGTCATGGAAAAAAGGTTCATTTAGCTCAGAAATCCACATTTTTACAATGATTTTTCTTGATGTTTCTCTTATTTGTGAAAAAAGATGTGATAAATTACAACAAAATCAATTATGTTATTTTATTTTTTTAAATAATAGCAATTATAGAGGGTGTGCATGTGATGTCACAGCAAGTGAAGTCACTGCGGTTACGCCCACTGAGTGGGAGAAAGAGGGAGATGAGTGGCAGCATTGGCTGAACTTTATACTGTGAATATCAAAAAATGGAGAAGAGCTGGTGTGAGATTAATTGGACAAAGATGTTCGAAAAGCAGTCGGAGCTTTACAGACTACAGCGAAATAAAAGATGGATGGATGGCTCTTTTTTTCAGAAGGAAAAAGGGCTGCGCATATAATCCTATAACGCTTGGATGAACACTGCGTGTAACACAAGACTGACAAATAAATGTGATATTCTGGAAACTCTTCAGAGTTTCTTTATTGAAAGTATTTAAACAGTTTTTAACACAACTGTCCAGTCAGTGTAGATATGCTTATGACTCAGACCTTCTTTAGATGGAATCAAGCTGAACCAAAAATACGAAAGTGGCATTTGGTCTCATTTATAGCTCCGCGTTTAGAACGGCGTTTTTCTGGAGAAATCTGTGTGCACACGGGCACGCAAAAGTGTGTGAAATTTCCTATTTATCGGTGCAGTATGCGCGCTAGGTGGCTAGGTGGCAAAACCACCAAGACCAAGCGCCTTCGTGGAATCTTTCTACTTCTCTTCTTCCTGTTCACTCTTAGCGCAAAATACAACAAAGAGAAACAACGGCTGAAAACTTGACAATTTTGTCCGTACAAACAAGGAGGTAGAGGTGTCGCTAAACATGACATTAGACTACAAAGGCACAATGGTGCAAGAAAATGTGGACTCGGAGTCCTGCAGGTCATATACAGACATATGGACTAAATTTCTCCAACAGTATCCAGCTGAATCTGGAGGCCAGTATCGAGAAAATGCAGTTTTGTCATTTGACATCTCTTTAGACATCATGCCAGGGATGCGAGAGGGTGCGTTTTTAAGGTTTCCACTCTGGAAGGTAGTTTCACCTTTATATGTTTTCAACCCCCAAAAATGCAGTTGCTGTCTAAACAATATCGACATCTCATAAAATATCTTCCATTTTTCAGCCCTGAGTGTAACACTTCACTTTCCAACCTTCAAGATGAAAACTGTGTGGGGAAATAGCCAAGAAAAAGATAACACCAAAAGCACTGTGAAGCCTTGCTTTAAAACATCAATGTAAACATATTAAAATGTGTCAAATGGCTCCTTTGAATGAGAGAAACATACCAAGTAACAGTTCACAAGCAGAAGTCAGCAATTTAGTCGGTAATTTTCAGGCTTAGCATTGTGTATTTTCCTGGCATTGAAATCAGGATACGTGATTTCTGGACATGTCAATGTTGGTGGACCACTTGTTCTTTGGTAGATCAATGTCGAGTCCAGTCGAGTCCTAATTTCATGTCATATTCCACATTTTTCCCAGTCTTGCTGTGTTTACTGCTGCACACCGCTGTGTTGAGGCAGGTTTGTTTTGCCACTCAGTCTGACTGAGAGGGGCGGTGACGTAAACGCATACCCTGTATACAAGAAAAAAATTCTGATTTTAATACAAAAGTCTCAAATTTAAGATAAAAGTTGCAAGTTCTGTGAAATTCGAGATTTTATGACAAAAATTCACTTTAAACAAAAAAAAATGTGACTAAGTCCAGGAACTAGCAATAAATGCAAAAAAATAGCTGCTTGAAAAAATAATGAAAAACTGGTCCTATAACCATGGTGATGATGTGGCCCTTTAACAGTAACCATGGTAATGATGTGGCCCCTTAACAATAACCATGGTGATGATGTGGCCCTTTCACGGTAACCAAAGTAATGATGTGGCCCCTTAACAATAACCATGGTGATGATGTTGCCCTTTAATGGTAACCGTGGTGATGATGTGGCCCAGGATGAAAAAGAGTTTGACAACCCTGTCCTGAGATTTTACTTTTTTTACTTTTTTTTTTCACCAATCCTGGAGCAGGCTTGTTGTATTTTCCACTTTTAGAAGAAATGCAGACGGTCAGAAGGACGGACTGATTTCCATCCCAGCTGACAACATCTTGTTTTTACATTTCTTGTGGTTTTTGTGGTGTTTGGGATGTCTGCACACAGATCTCTCTCTATCTTATGAGTATACTGTAGGGTTTATTTTATTTTTTATCTAACTCTCTGCCATGAAGTGTTAATAAGAACTGTGAATATAGATCACTTCTATATGATTAACATAATAACCGTGTGGGTGTAGTCTTCAGTACAGGCACATTCATGCAGTGCAATGTGATATTTTACACAATCGCACAGAAGTTCTTTTTTTTCACCATTCTGTCTGTGTTTCACCTTTCTTCATAGCTAGGTCGTCAAACTCTGTTTCATCCTGTTAAAAGGCCGCATCATCACCATGGTTACTGTTAAAGGGCCACATAGTTAGCATTAAAGGGCCACATTGTCAAAAAACACAAAAATAACTTTTTTTGTATAATCATATAATCATAATAATAAACAAAAAAAACAAACCCCTGAGATTTTTGTTTAAGAAAAAAACAAATGTTGTAAAATTGCAAATTTTGAAAGATCAAGACATTTTTCCCAACAACCAATAGTTTTTTTTTAATTGTAAAATTGCAAATGTCAGAAAATTGTGACTTTTTAACTTAAAATGCATTTTTTTGTTGGAAAATATAAACCTTTTGTGAAATTCTTACCTAAAATTAAAAACAGTCCTGAAATTGCAAAATTTGTATAGCTTCAATTCTTCAATTTTTTTAAATAAAAGAAGCAATTTTCACAAAAATGACTAAATCCTGACTTTTTGACATAAACCAGCTGCTCTCCAACTCGGTTATTCCATCTTTCGTATGTTTAAACTGAATCAAAACTAAGTGATTGTCTTTAAACGCGCTCATGGACCAGACAGGAAGTGGCAGGCCCACTTTGGCCCGCGGGTCTTTAGTGTGATGCTTTAGCAGCATGTTAATCCTTCAGCGTCGCTGCAGAAATGCTCACCTCAGTGCTCATGGTCAGCAGAGGTCAGGTTCTGGTATCTTCTTGCCTTATTTCTCTCAAGGCGTCTCGTCTGTGTTTTTTGTGAGGTGTGCGTGGCATTATTGACCCCGGGTTTCGCCGCTCTCCATTTACTGATGGACGCGGGGGATCGTTACATCAGAGCTCAGCTTGAAACGGGGAGTTCCAGAAGCCTCCACACTGGTCAATATTTTAAATCACTCTGGATTACTTTCAGCGCTTGAAAGGGGAGTGCGGGTGCTGCTGACACATTGATCAGTGAATCCATCTATTCAGTAAGCCTCTCCGCTGTAATCTATCTAACTGCAGTCCTCATCTGCTGCCGCCCAGGAAACACCGCAATCATTTCTGCGAAATAAGCATGAAACTCAGGTTCCTCTTGATTCACATCAGGGATGTCAAACTCAGTGCCCGTGGGCCAAATCTGGCCCACCACTTCATCTAATCTGGTCCATGAGAGCATTTAAAGACAATAAATGTCATTTCTGAGGAAACATAGAAAATGAGGGAAAATTCTGAGGAAAAAAACACATTTTACAACTAAAACGTTGACCATTTTTGTAAAATTAGCTTTTTTATTACAAAAAATTGGGATTTTAGGACAAAAGTTTAGATAATACAAAATTTGAAATTTTACCACTTTATGTCACAATGTTGCAAAAGGTTAAGTTAAAAAGTCTAGATTTTATGACCTTTGTGATTTTATGATAAAAAGTTCTGCTTGTTAAAAAAAAGTATCTAAGAAGATCTTGCAAAGATTTTATGACAAAATGTAACTTGAATAAAAAAAAAAGATGTTAAAGCAAAATTTGCCATTTTACAGCAGTTTTTTTTCTTTAATGAAAAAGTCTTCTATTTTTTAAATTACAATTGTATTTGAATGTAAAAAAAATGTTAAATTTCTAAACTTTTTAATTTCATGACTTAGTCCAGGAACAAGTAGGGAATATTCAGCAAAGCTGGTTGAAGGAATATACAGAATAATCTGTCCCAGAGCATATGAGCGGAGCGAGCGAGGGGCAGAGCGTTCAAAATATAGTCGGAGCGAGTTTTTATCCAAAGGCCGGAGCGATCGCTCTGTGCCGCTCCAGTTCGCTCC
>JBAMYA010099871.1:0-20571 GCA_037176975.1 Arrhamphus sclerolepis | reverse complement strand
GTGTGGGAAAAAAAAAAAAAATATATATATATATATATATATATATATATATATATATATACATATATATATACACACACACACACACACACACACACACACACACACACACACCTACACTCAGTGTAAAATTAAAAGAATAAACAGCACAAAACACACAAATGTGCATCTGCATTAGATTCAGAGCTCTGGAGACATTAAAACATCCCCACCCATTGTGACTAACGACTCTGATCACCCTCGACTGAGTCAAAGCACCGACTTCACATTAATTTTGCCTGCGTGAGGTGTCATCAACCGTTACCTGTAACATCAGCCAGGTTGAGAAATACAAAGCACACCTCGTTAGACGTACAACAAAGATGTTTCATCATCAAAGCCTGCTGGATCAAATAAGCTTGGGTGATACATCTTTCGTGGCGCCAACGCAGGTATCAGGACGCATTAGCTTTTTAAGGAATAATCCGCCCTCAGATACTTTAACACTTTTAGTTTTCATCAATCTTTGACAGTCCTGTGATGAGAGTTTGCAGTTTCTAGAGTGAACTTTTCCACCCTTTTTCACCCCATCCTGACTTCTGTTTCCATTTGCAATCTGCTGTTCCCCTGAAACTGTGAGAGAAACAGAGAGAGGATGAAAGTTTCACATTTGGTAATAAAATAGAGATAAATTTTATTTGGTAATAAAAATAAAGATATTTCAAGCCACAAAGTTATCACACAGACATCAAAGGGTGACTATTATTGCTGTCATGCCCTTCAAAGTACAGGCTCTTTTTTGTGCCCATTGGGAGGACTTCTTTCAATTGTTCTCTATAAGGGTTCCCATGTGTCAGAATAGAGTTTGAAGCAATTAGAAAGGAGACCACCCTCGAGGGGATTCCTGTTGGAAATGTGATAAGACACATTCAGGTGACACATGGAGGTTATAGTGCCGATCACAGAAAAAAGTTATCAGTTCAAAGCAGTGCAATAAAAGACAGTTTAATTCCTTGTAATTTATTTAATCCAATTCATTCCACTGGAGATTCAAAGTTCATATAATTCCAATTTTATGAACGAATTAAGAAACTCAACAGATTGGGTTAAATTGGCACCTTAGTGCACTAACAAGGCAGAGATGACTGATCACCCCTACGGTTCACTCACACAGCAGCGTTGTGTTGACTCTTGACGAAGGGGGTGTCTGGCTCTTTGGGTTGATTGTGTTGTCATGACCAGAACCCACCCACCCACCAACAAAAACAAACAAACTGCTGCCCTTGAAATATCCAGGAAGAGGGGGTATTTGTTGGGTTGACCAGCTAACTGCTAGTAGCTATGCTCTTTGGAAAAGTGGTCCATTCAAAGTTAATGAACAGCAATGCATGACGCTTCCTTTACTGGTGTATACCCAGTTAACAGACTTTCTTGGGAGATGATTGTCTTATACTTCAATTGTGGACCCCCCCCCCAACACACACACATACACATACACATACATTTCAAGTTTTTATTTTGTTGCTTCACAGTAGGTCTAAATTTAATTGGTATCAAACCCTATATTTAAAATATTCTCATGATTTAGATTAGCCTTTATTAATTCCAGGACTGGGAAATTTACTTGCCACAGCAGACATACACGAATATATAAATAAACACAATATGTGCACAAACACACTTTAAATGTACACAATTATATGTACACAATACGTACACAAAATGTACACAATACACACAAAGACAGGATACAACAAGTACAAGAGATGTGCAAATGAATGTTAAATGTTAAAACCCACATAAAAGCTAAATATAAAAGCTGTAGATACAAAAACGGAGGTGCATAGTGCAGCTGATTTAAAAATAGAAAAGACAACTACAACTACCACATGATCAGGAAGAACAGGTGTTGTAGAGTCTAACAGCTGCAGGAATGAAGGACCTGCAGAACCTGCGAGGATGTAAAAGTCTGCTGCTAAAGGAGCTACTCAGGGACCCCACAGTGTCATGTAGGGGATGAGAGGAGTTTTTCATGATGGATGTCAGCTTGGCTAACATCCTCCTCTTGCTTACAACCTCAATGGGGTCCAGGGGACATGCCAGGACAGAGCTCGCCTTCCAGATCAGTTTGTTGAGCCTCTTCCTGTCCCTGTCCGTGCTGCCCCCGTCCCCAACAGACCACAGCAAAGTAGATGGCTGAAGCCACCACAGTCATTAAAGGTCCTGAGGAGAGCCCCACACAAAAGGACCTCAGTCTCCTCAGCAGGTGAAGGCAACAGCATGGGGGCACTGCAGGGTACAGGATGACCCCCTTCTTCTTCACCCTGTACACATTTGAACTTCAGACACAGCACTAACAGCTGCCACCTCCAGAAGTTCTCAGATGATACAGCCATCGTTGGATGTGAACGTTAGGGGAACGATCTGGAGTACTGGGAGGTCATGACCAACTTTGTCTTTGACTGGTGTGAACTGAACCACCTGCACATCAACCCCAGAACAGTGGTAGCTCAGAGACAGACTGAACAAGCTGCTCAGATGGCCATCTCTGTCCTGGACTGCTCACAGCACACCATCGAGTTGGTGGTGAATGAGAGGAGGATGTTGGCCAAGGTGATATCAATCATGGACAACCGCTTTCATCCCCTGGATCACACGCTGGGGGACCTAAGCGGATCCTTCAGAGCCATGCTTCACCTACGCTTCAAAAACCAGTTACTGCATTCATGTAACTGTACGCCTCGAACTTGCAATCTTTGTGGCACTATCTGCCACTTATGCACAAGTCACATATGTGTCATATTCATCTATTCATTTATTTTATTGCATACATCTCCCTCACTTTTGTACAGATTAAGTTATTTGGCTTATCTATCCCTAGTCTATTCATTTATGACTTTCACACTGCACCATAATATTTATTTCCGACCTATGTACTTTTTATATTCATATATACTTTTGTACAAAAATGCAGCGTCTATTTTTAATCTACTTTTGCATATTTAATCTCACTTTTGATAATTTATCTTTGCTGCTGCAGCTGCACAGTGAAATTTCCCACAAGACGAATCTTATCTTATATTACAGATGGAGAGAGGGGGACATGACCTTGCCACGTTTAAAATAAATGATTGCTGTTTGGCTCAGTTTAGGCCTCTTGTATGTTGTTGTGGTCCAGTCTATGTAGGTGCATAGAAAAGGTACTGAGGCATCCTCGATGGACGTATATATACACACAGTCAGTACTGGATTGGCTGGAGAGAATACATGAAAAAAGTCCTTCAACTTCAAAATCAATAGGTTATTTTTCAGGAAAAAATATGACTATCAGTGATGAAGAAATTTCAGCTTCATCAAGAGATGAAACTGTTCAGCTGGCTTGAACATGATTGACACTTCTGCCCACCTCCGCTGGCAGATGAACTACAGTCCTGTGAGCTAGACAGAGAGGATTTTTTATTGCAACCTACAGATCCCTGGCAACTCTGGAGCCTCCAAAATAACACAGTTATTTAATGACACTAATAACTAAAGGCTGTAATTGGTAAAAGTACATAATGGACCAACCTTGATGAATAAAAACTCTTCTGACTACATGAAAAGGTGCTGGTAAAAGAAAGCCTACAGGCAACCCCATCAACTTCCACTAAATATTTTAATTGGAGAGATTTGTATTTGATGTTTTTAGGCCTTCCAATTATCCACGAGAAAAAAAAAAAAAAAAAGACAGATGCAGCTCCAACCATCACAGGCCACACAAACAGATTTTTGATGAATGACATGATGGCAAAAGCAGAAGCTTCACTCTGTTCAGCAGAAGGCATTACATTCACTGAGGCAACATGTCGCAGCACTTTGCTAAATCTGTTTGTCCCTGTGTCATGTGCAAGTTTTTTTTAATTTTTTTTTTTATCTGATCTGTAGTTTTATTCATCTGTCCAGATTGTTTTTGTTGCAGCAAATGTAATGAAGGAATTCCATTCCCCTCTTCTCATCTAAATGAATGGAGACATGCACTTCTAACGATTTCATGTTAATCACGACTCTGGGCTTCCTGCTCTTATTTAGAATAAAGGCAATATTTTTAGTTTTTAGAATCAAGATTTCATACTCTGGGTTTACCTGTTAAAAGGACAGAGTTCGATGAAGGACACATTACACCGTCCATCTCCACAAACCTGCAACATCTCAGAAGGATTTCTCCACTTATCTTTTCATCATCTGCGGCTCTAACAAGTAACTCCAAACTAACACAAACAAGTAATGGGCAATGATTTTTCATGTAAATTAAATTAAGTGTGGTGCTGTGGTGGTGGATAGAAAAACTTTCTATTTGTGTTTTAGTCTTATTTTGCTTATTTGATTGTGTTTTTATTATCTTTTAATTCAATTGTTTCATTCAAATTTTTTTGTTTCATTTTTTTAGTTCCGGCTTCTGTTCTGATGCATTTTGATCCACTTGGCCGGGATAAAACACTTAAAGTTCTCTCTGTGTTTGAAATGTGCTACATCACCTCATCTTTTTGAATGTTCCTGAGCCACATTAGGAGACTTTTTCAGAGAATGCTGCTGAACGTCCAGACCAGCGGTGCCCAACTCCCGGTCCGTTCTTTTAAAATCAGATATGTTGCGGCAGGGAAACATGCAAGACATGCAGGACAGTGGCCCTCAAGGCCTGGAGCTGGGCACCCCTGGTCTAGAACCTCCTCAGCTTTGGCAGGTTAATTTCTCATTTTCCCTCTCCAGCTGGGATTATTTTTATTTGGAAAAATGGGAGTTATTTGATTGGGAGCTTTTTTTTTTTACACATCAGCTGGGCAGAACCTTTTTCTTGCGTGGTATCTGAAAATGATTGTGATTGGTCAGAAATTTGAAGTAGACATGATTAATACATAAAAGCGGAAGACCTTTTAGGAGCCACCAGGAGTTCTGCACTTGAGTCTCTTGTGAAATATGAAACGTCCAGGCCAGAACTAGCTTTGTTCTTCTGCCACCTCAGGGTAATGAACAAATTTACTCTGTTCTTGTGGAGTATGTATCCATCTGTGCAAGCTGATACCTCTTCTTGTCAATCAATAATATCTGCATGCTGAGCTTGATAAGATGTTTTCCTACTCTGGCTCCTTCAGCTGGAACGTGCTTCAGCAGGATCTGAAGTTTCTCGTGTCTGGACACACTGGGTGAATTGAAATATGCACTAGAGGAACTGTAGAAGACTCCTCATCTAAATTAATGTCTGCTTGTTCTTACTCTCATGTTGGTGATGCCCATGTTCAGTAATTCTCAATATTAAGGAGCTTATATCAATGTTTTGGTGTAAAACTGGTCTCTCTTGAAAATGAGAACATGTATCTCAATGAGACTAATCTGTATAAAGAATAATAATAAAAATAATAACCTACATCATGCCCAAGGGAGCCAAGTCCTACAGTGGTTTCTTTCTTATCTCATGTGACCTAAAGATGCAAGAAAAGGTTTCTATTGCAGTTGTGCAAAACATTCCTGGTAAAGAGTGAACAAGCCAAATACTGGACCAAACAGGTGGGAAGCAGTTGGATGAAAAACAAATACAGACATTTGTGAAACCAAAAGCAGAAACTCATCAGCAGCAAACATCCAAAAGGATCTTGTGGTGTGGAAGAAAGAGAGGAGGCTAAATCCTGCTGATAATGAGGCGAACTGGTGCAGGTGAGTCAATGATGAACAGGGAACAGGTGGTGAAAAGCCAATCTGAAGGCACCGTGAGGTTGACTGAGGACAGAAATTCTATGAGAAGACCCAGATTCATAATTAGTTTTAGACTAATCAGATAATACATGGGGAACATGCTCTGCCAAACGAAAAGTTTAAAAAGTAAATACTGACTCAACGGGAAACAGGTGCTGAAAAAAAGGCAATGCTGCAAATGAAATGAGAAAAAAACACAACCTAAGAGCTTAAAAGAACAGATCATCAAAAAGCAGACTACAGAAATAAGGTTAATCAAATGACTTGTCCACCTGAATCTGAATTGTAGCTGTGATATGCCAAGTTCAGTGTAATGATGACTCATGCATTTTGGCTGCACATCAACTATACACTTGTTTCAGATGTAATTTTATTTGAATGGATTGATTAGATCAAAGTCAATATAAGTGGATGTTAGTTAGGATCATAGGCTAGCAGGAGTTAAGCTAAGCTAAACTAGCTAGTTTGTGCTAACTGAAGTAAAGTGGGCATGTACCAGCCAAGCGCCAACATCCCCACTTCCTGTATATAGTCTTGTTGGAACTAAAAAAATAAATGTTGCAGTTCCTCTATTATCCACTAGGTGTTGGCTCCAAAACAGAACAAAATTGCACTGACTCCCATGTTAAATTATCTAAATCTAGAGCAGAAAAATACATATTTACAGCCTAGTACTACAACAGTTTTGGGGGATGAATTGGGTAATACTACATCAGGTAAAATTATACAGTATAAAAAAAAAAAGTAGCTAATGGTTAGCTGTCCTTAAGTTAGTGACACTAACACTTTAAATTGTGTGAACATCTGAGCAGTGTCTAAAATCCAAACATAATCGTACTTTAAAGAGAAGATATTTTGTTGTCTGAGAACAAAACATAGCTTCATTTGTGCTAACTGAGTTAGAACGATCGATTCCTGACCAATACTCCCAGACATGAACATATTATCCCGATACGTCAGTCATTTCAGGACACTTTCAAGGGGAAATATTCTGGGACCTGCAGTCAGTCATATCTTCACTGGCAGGCTGACAGTGGTAGGCTTTTCTGACTGCAGCATGTCTATTTTTTTGCATCATCACGAGCGACCAATGAGACCCCTTAGAGCTCTACTAGCCATTGTTCCAGCTCTGGCAGCATTTTGGTAGCGACACTTGAAATGAGGATGTTTGGACAGATACGATCAGAATCAATGCAAAGTAATATTAATTATCATCTTAGATTAGCATAAACTAAACCAGTCAAGCTAAAATTAGTAACTGCTGAAAAAGAAGCTTCAAAAGCACTCTGCAGAAAACCTATAGGTGACATCACGGAGGGTTGGTCCCGTTCTTTTTATATGCTTTGTGGTTCCAACTGACTGTCAGATTTGCTCATTCTGCTTATTTGCCTTTTTATGGATTAACCAGTAATGGTACTGTGGTGTCCCCCATTGGTCAGAAAAATGGGCCTAAACCTAAACCTTCTTTAATAATCTCTGAGTAATTTCACAGAGAACCTGTCTATCTCTTTTTATGCAACTTTTTTCTTCCACATGAGTATGATTTACCAATTATATAAAATTACTGTTTCACAATCATGCATTTCTTTAATTTAATAAATTGCTGTCATGAAATTGGAGGAAAACAGCTGTTTTGTTGTTGTTTTTTCTCAAGAAGTGGCAGATCTCCACCAAAATCCAGATGCTTCCTCACACATTTGCACCCATCTCCCCATTTGTCACTAACTCTACATTTCAAGCTCCTTGCAGAGAAGGATGCAATCGTGCCTGTCAGACATGTAGATGCTAGTGAGTGCCAGCACAGGTGTGCAATCAGCAACAAGGAGTCTGCTCCTCAAACAGCTCTGACAGCTCCAAGCCCCCGTGTGACGTCTCACTAAAAAGCATCCAAACATAAACATGATTCTACAGATTTTTCAGGAAACAGGACGTGCACAGAATGCTTTCTATGGAGTCATTTTGTGAGGAAGGTAGCTGTATTGAACGTGCAGCGTGAACTTTCCAAAGCAAGTGGAATGTGATGCATGGCCTCTGAGGACCAAAAACAAAGCAGTGAATGCTAATTATACTGTGACCCAGTTTGCAGGAAAAATTGGGGACATAATGTTAACCTACATTGCTGGAAGAGAATGCTAACTCTATTATACAGAAGGCATTTTGCAGTATTCCACCATCCCACCTGGCATGGCTACCAGCATGAATATGCAACTTGGCATCATATTATTTCACAGCTACTAGGCATCCTCTGTACCTTGCATGCAATTCAACGGGGGGTATTTTTTGCTTTGATGAGAGAAAAACCCTCCAGTAGTCAGGGGGAATCATTATGGGAGCCACGTCCCGACCAGTGGCTGGCAGCTTAAGCGTTTGCTTCAGAGCAGCTGCTGACAGGATGGACTCAAAGCCATTTTGAGCTTTGAGAGTGAAGGCTGTGACCACTAGTCTGTTATGAGGTCTGTCAGGATCCTTTCAAGTATTCTGTAAAGCGTTTACTTTCAAAGAAATGTGGCAGTTCCAAGAATTAATAAGACTGCTCAAAAATCTAGCGCATAAATGTGTCAATAATTGAGATAATTGTCTTGACTTCTTGTTCAAATGAGGGAATGTTTAATGCTAAAGACTTGCTGAATATCTTGGCTTAGATCATCAATAAAAAGAAATTGAATATGAAGCCTAACAATCAAAAGTTTGTCTTGATTTTATTATTTTAGTCATCCTATCACTGCAGCATATCTACTGGGAGCTCTTCTTTTGTAGGACAAAAATTTGCCATTTTACCAGTTTGATTTTCACATAATTTAATCCTAGTCATTAGAGCAAAAAGCGTCTTCATTTTTACAAGACAAGACAAGAGATATGTGTCAGCTGAACATTTCTTTCTGTGCTTTGAGTTAAGGCACGAAAATGAACATGAGCTTGTTAGAAGGCTGAGGTGGTTGTGATCTGAGAAGAGAGTTGGATTCAAAAAGGTGAGAAGAGTTCAAGAGCTGAAGCTGAAGAGCAAGTAGTGGCAGGAAAGGCATGATGGTGTGGAGGTGTGCAATTAAAAGGGCTTTAAATAAAACGTACAATGCTTTATCACAATATCAATCAACGTCAACCAACCATACAAACATGATAGTCTGAATATTTGATGAAAAAGGAGTTGAAGGAGTCCTGTAATTCTCTGCCATAATGTTAGTTTCTGGGAACAGAAAGTTAACCTGCTCTGGATGACGTGAGATGCCTGGAAGGATAATAATGTACCTGATAAGGTTTATAAACCAGGATTTTAAAAATCAACTGATGGACAGAAAGCTAGTGTAAAAACCTAAGAATTACAGTCAGATGAACCAGTAGTTCAGTGTACTAAAGATAAATGTGCGGAGTAGTTTTTAAAAATCTGTGCTTTATATAGACACAAGTCCATTATTTATGACTGGCTACCAGTTGAGGACCTTGACCAGTAACAGGAAGGTTGCCGGCTCAATCCCCAACTGGCAAAAATTACATGGGCTGGTGCACCCTAGCATGTCCACACTCATGCATGAGGTGCCCTTGAGCAAAGCACCTGAAACCCCTGACAGCTTCGGCAGCCCATTGCTCCAGGTGTCCTACCCAGGATGGATTCAAAGGAAGAATTTCCCCCTGTTGGATCAATAAAAGCATATAAAATATAATATAAATAAATAAATGACTGGAAACCCTAATTTCTGAAGTTGGTCAGATATTTTTATTTATTTTTTTTAATGTTCCTTCATTGGTTCCAATGACATTTAAATGAACGAAATTTTAAAAATCTGCTTCATTTTGTTCAATACAAAAAGTTATTTTAGGGGATTACAATCACCTGACATTTTTTGGTGTTGCATATACTAAGTGTGAGCATTTACGATGAACAGAAGAGGCTCCCAAATAGAACCCTGCGGAACTCCAAGAGTGACTTTTCATAAAGTAGAGAAAAAGGGGAAGATGAAACAGGATATTTCTGGATGTAGTGAAAGACCATTGGAGCTTGGTTGGCATGGCACAGGAAGATGTCAAACACAGATTAGGATGGAAACAAATAATCCACTATAGAGACCATTAGATCCTTAGGTTTAATTGATATTACCTCTTAGCTGTAACACATTATTGGTTTTTTTTCTATCTCTTCCAAAAATACCATTTGTTGTTGTTATAAGTTGCAATTTGTGTTATGTCTGTTTCCAGTGAAGATGCTGTCAAATTATTTTAGTCATTTTCACAAATCAAAATATAAATGTCCAAGTTATTTTATAAACTGCAGAGCATGTCACAAGAGATCAGGGCTTCTACCAAAAACAGACAAAACGGTGAAGCACTGAGAGAAAAACTGGATATAAGCTTTCTGCTTCCATGAAAAAAAGTAAGTATTACTTACTTTAGGTAGAGTAAGTTACAGCCAGGTGTTGCTAATCTAATCTAGATTACATTAGATTAATCTAATCTAATGTGATCTAATACCCTTGAGTAACTGAACTGTGCAGCACCTCTACAAAAGTGGATGTTTTGGTTTGTCTGGAATATTTGAGTTCATATTGAAACAATCCCAAGGAGGAAATACATCAGAAATTATTTTATTTCTTTATTTAATTTTTTTTTCTTTATTCATGTTTTTCACATATAAACACCAGAACAGACAAATAATGGCTCAGATGTGGAAACAAAATACTATTCCAGTTGGAAAGCAATTATACAAGTGGAGAAGCAAGGCGAAAGCAGTCACAGTGTCTTAGTCGACCTCGGCCTCTTCCAGTCAGGCAAGAGAAGGATTCCAGGCATCTGAAAATATTTTCATCAAGCAATTCTGAAGGGATCTGAGTTTTTCCATTTGCATTAGTGACACCATGTCAGAGATCCACACCTGGAATGACGGAATGGGTGATTTCCATTCCTTCAGAATGAGGCTCTTGGCGACCATCATTCCCAGCTCAAATGGTGGCTGCTTTGTAAGACGAAGGTCCTTGATTGTTTGTAGGCAGCCAAAAATGGCAAGTGTTGCCTCAGACTGGAAAGATCTCTTGTAGGCCTTGGAGTACCAGTCAGTACTAGATCAGAAGCAGTCACTGAAGAACAGAACCAAAAGAGACAGTGTGCCCTCCAAAATCTTAAACTTGTCACAAATTGATGAGACAGATGGATAGAATTTATGTTTTCTGACTTCAGAATAATGCAAGTGATGGATAATTTTAAGTTTTATCAACTGGTGTCTACTGTTTATGGAACATGAGTGAATCCTGAACAGTCATCCCACATAGATTTGGACAGTTCCACACCTAGCTCCTATTTCAATGATTTCAGAGGAAGCAAATGTTGTCAACCTGGACAGATTTATACAGCTTATATTTATGTACAGTGGAAAAATAATTATTCACAAGTGGAAAACATTCAAGATAGTTGCTGATCTTCCAAAAAGTGGAAGTTCGTTCCAAGGTCAGACCAGTAATGCTCAGGA
Organism: Arrhamphus sclerolepis; assembly: GCA_037176975.1. Classification (NCBI taxonomy): domain Eukaryota; kingdom Metazoa; phylum Chordata; class Actinopteri; order Beloniformes; family Hemiramphidae; genus Arrhamphus; species Arrhamphus sclerolepis. Next base: position 9,410 of record JBAMYA010099871.1, on the reverse strand, counting down.
AAACTAACAAAAACCAAGAATGACATATTGGACTCAGGTAACAGATGGTTAAACGGATGGACAGACAGATGTCCCCAAAAAAGGGAACATAGAAAAGATAAAGCACAGCTCTAAGTTTGTCAAATAAAATTCAGATCATCAGCACAAGGACTTCATTCCAACTCTAAAGCACATGGTGAGTTCATAATTTAGATTTATTCTAGCGTCATGCAAAAGGGCCCCTTAAGGTCACTGATTCAACCGTGAACTCATCTGTACACCAAAGTAAATCTGAACTCTAAAGCTCTAGGCTGAAATCAGGTCATGTGACAGGCACACCAGTGACTCAACATCGGTTGATGGAATGGCCAAGTCCAGACCTCAACCCATCTGAGATGTCGTAGTGGAACCTCCAGAGAGCAGTGCATGAGTGAATTCCTCCACATTGTTCTAAAAGACAGATACGTTCATGCAGGCCATTACTTCATGATGTGCTAAAGGTAGATCAACGATGTTTTTAACAAATAGAGTATGTCTAACTTTTCAAGATTCAAGGTCTTTATTGTCATACCATACATGTTCAGACATGAGGCAGGATGAAATGATGTAGCGAGGTATGGATAAACCACAAAATCAAGTAGTGCATATTGTAAGAAAAACAAATCAAGTATAAAAGTAAGTTTTATGCAGTATTTATAGATATATAATATATTTCTAAATAAATGTTGTATGTAAGGCTCCAGCAGACCCCCATGACCCTGCACAGAAATAGCGGGTATAGATAATGGATGGATGGATGGATGGATGTTGTATGTAAAACCATAGAATTAAATGAGCAAAAAGACAAAAAATTGCCCTCATCTTTAAAATTTATATACAATATCTGTATTCTTAGTTTGAAGAACAGTTGCAGTTTAGGTTTGTGTGCATGTGTACATTTCAAAATATGAACACATGCATCCGCCTGTTAAGCAGCTTGACTACAGTCTGTCTCAGAAAATAAACTTGAAAACAGGGTAGTTAGTTCATTCACTTTTGCACTTGGACGGCAATAATAATAGCAAAGAAAGTCTGTTCTGCAGTTTTCTTGCACAGTTCTGGAAATAAGGCGGTCTGGATGCCTTTTTGCCATCTGTCTTTCTTGACTCATTTAATTTCTCCCATAAATCCATTTTTCGTTCCTCCTCTTTTTCTAATTTCTGATTCCTCCTTAGTGATGGCCCTGGCACCTGATGCAATGTGCTGGCATTCACCCATTAACACCAGATTAAATGAAAAGAAGAAGTGGGCGAAGTGATTTGCACAGGGTTGCAGGAATTAGTTACACAGCAGACAGATACCCTGGGGTTACATAGGGAGGAAATTGGATCTAGAGGGAATGAGGGCAGGCTGTGTGATGTCATTTATTACAGTAGACTGGTGGAAGGAGGTGGGGCATCAGTCATTACAGAGAGAAGTGGGCACAGCTGAGCTGCTGTGCAGGATGACGACTGGCTGCAGCCGTACACTTTACCTTGTACGTAGGTGGCAGCACATCATTGAGTGGCATACTGTGTGGGTGTGATTCACAGATCCTAACTACAATGGTGCAGTGAAAATAAACTCAAAAAAAGAGGCAAGACCCTCATCATATCGATGTCGGTATCTGTCAGCATTTATCCCCATGAGTGCAGCAGCAGGAGGCGCACGATGCTGGCAGTTGATAAAGAGGTTGTTTCTCCACATAAAAGACAAATCTGTGTATTTTTCTCCAAAACCAAAATAGCTTTTTCATTTTGGCTCATGACTCTTTCAGCCATGCATTATTAATGAGACTGAAATAACACAATAACAATAGCCCATCATCCACTGGACAGTGGATGATGGGCACACAAAAGGACACACAAAAGGAAAAATATTGTATTTGGCACCAAGATGCATGTGTAGCTGGGTTTTATGATCAAAATTTCAATATTGTATGAATTATCCAATAGCTGAACTGCTGTGCGGGTCCCCACTGAGCACCTTTTTGCATTATGCAGTTTGTTTCTCACTTATGGATAAAAATTGCATTTGACTAAAGGCAATAGAAGAAAATGCATTCATGCAAGAGTGACTGCCTCCTCACTGTTGATGCACGAGAAACCCTGTGATAAGAATCATCTAATGACCATGAGTCTGAGTATAAGGCAAACACAACATCAGGTGAACTATGCCATTATTAAATGAACATGAGTGGAAAAAAAATCATGTGGGCAAGACATATTTCTGATAAGGTGAGATGATTGTAGACTTTGTATACTTAAAACATTGTCATTATTATTAATTTTTGTATTTTGTATAATGGCTAAAACTTGCTGGGATGTCCACTCCTGGGATGATCATCTTTTTAACGATAAAACATTTAACCCCACATTGTTTGGAGATGGTTTTATGCTCCTTTCCAGACTGATGTACAGAACCAGTAGCTTAAAAAAAAATATATATATAAAAAATTCATCATGAACTGAGCATTAACAGCAACCTCTTAAATCCTATAATTTTGAATTATTTGTTTTAGACAGACCCACACATTTTGTAAGAATCGCTGTGTCCATTCTGACATGCTTTGTAATTTCAGGATGCAATGTGCCGTGCCACTCTCTTTTGTGGTTTCAGTTGGGCTCATTTCACCACTAACTGACCCCAGAGAGGCAATAAGAAGTGGGGAACATGGAATTAGCTGGAAGCCAAGTCACAAAGCACTCAGCACCTGATTCTCAGCTAGGACAGATGGCATGATTGCGGTACAGTGGCACAAACACACACAAAGACAGAAAGGAAAGGGGAGAGGTGAAGAACGCCGCACACATAAACACAAACACACAGGCGTGTGCATGCTCATCCCTCAGTGTTCCCTTAGGCATGCGATCAAGAAATTCAATGTTTCATAAGGATTAAATTCTCTCCACAGAACCTATGACTGATTATGAGATCCTGAATCATGAGATGGTGCCAAAACAGCTGTCGGGAGCTCGTCATGGCATTGGCAGTGAGTCATACTTCCTGTCCACAGGCCATTTAGCCATTTATTATGTCATGGAATGAGGATGTGAGAGATTTCCAATTCAGCGACCATCACACTTTGCCCATCATGTTCCAAATCCTCCCCCACCCAAACGTCACAGGCCTCCGAGGTGTTGGACTTCTTGCGCTGATGTTTCAAGCCTGGATACTGTATTATGGAGATCATAATGGCTTTCATTTTATGCACAAATTTTTGCACCGGCATTAGCTGTACCCTGCGTAAGCCACCCCCCCAGAGCCTCCGGGGCGGAATTAATCCATCACGTAGTTCTGCCCCCCCCACAACTCTTCCAGGATCCAACATGATGAGCTGTGCTAATAAAAGCATGGGCTGACAGAAGCTGGCGATAACACATTATCCTCATCATCTAATCCCCTTTCTAATTAGAAAGGCCATCTTAGAATAGAGGAAAACAATGAAGTAAGGAAAAAAGAAACGTGCACAACACCAAGGGTTTGTTTGATTGCATGAAGCAGCCAGATTCATTTGTATGTTCAAATCAAAATGATTGTCCTTGTCATGTGCAACCCATCACATTTAAACATATTTTGCTTGTTGTAAAATGCTGTCCTTTGTCATCAATCAGGATTGCTTTGAAAATTAAGTGGGAGATTATTGGGTAAACCTGAGTAATTTACAGTAGTTACAACATTAAAAGAATAGCTTGCAGAGATCTGCTGGGAAACTCTTGTGGCTTTTATATGGATGTTACGTTTACAAATACCTACACCATGAACCCTGTTACTGGTCAAACTCACCCAACCACATAAAGAGCTGTTTCCTCAATCATGTGGACAGAAATGGCTCAAGGATGGCCAAGGGAAGACAATAAAGAGCCCAAGGCTTTGACCCGGTCTCCAAACTCTCCAGAGACCACTTCCATCAAGCAATTGAAACAGGTCTGATTTAAGGCTTCACCGCAAACTTCACAGTGCCAGTTGATGCATGAAACTCTTAAAGGTTCTGTAATTATGCAAGCCAAAGTAATCTGGTTACTAGGAGACATCTGCACATTAAGATGATAGGAGCTGGCTGCAGATAATTGCTAGGGCTGGTTGATTCTTTAAAGCAGCACAAAGGAACTTTTGAACTCTTGATCAGTCTCTTGCTCAGGCATTGCATCATCTCACTCTTTCTTTTTGAGTCTCTTAACAGCCTCTATCATGATGTCCTGCATAGTCCTGTTAGCCACTTTCATCATTGCTGATGTGTGACAAAGTGCCGTGAAGTGATACAGAATTGTTGCAAAAGAAGGGGACAGTGGTCCAAATTTAGTTTGGCCACTTTTTGCTAATAGTAAAGATAGATGACCATGAGAGCTGGACAATACTTTCTAAAAAGTAATAAAATATTAGTTCAAATGACGCTGAAACTGATATTTTAATATAAAACAGTAATAAACAGTTGTAGTCTGAATTGGGCCCAGTGTTGGTTGCAGTTGTTCCCTTCTGACAATCCTTGATTGAACCGAGATCATCTTTATCAGGTATTCCTGTGGCATTTGTTGCATTAAGAGGGACTCTTCTCGGAAGAATATTTGGGTGACACCAATATCAAATCATGAATATCATAAATATTTAACATGTTGAATATTTTCCTAATCCTAATGTATGGGGAACTATAACAGCAAACATTCACATGGTCTGTGGACTCTTTATATGTGAAACTAACAGTAGCCAATCAGAAAGAGAGACAACAGGACACTTGTTATTTTAGTCACAAATAGATTTTTTTTCAAAACAAAAGAATGAGCAATGGATTTTCATGGCAAGTTTTATTCACCTCTGTCTTGCACTCTAACATATAGGATGTCTAATCACATAGGGCCTCATTCATAAATTATGAACAGAATGTGAACAGAGCAAAAATTACATATGTCTTAATGTAAATGTTGTAATATTTCCGAACATTCCATGACCAGTATGGATGTAGATATATGAGCCTTAGTAAGGATATTATGATCACATGGTGTCGCAGGGTGTTGAGGAGCCTGATTGCTTGGTGAAAAAAGGAGTCCCTGAGCTTGCTGGTTCTGGCTCGGCGATTGCAATATTGCCTGCCAGAAGGCAACAGCTGGAACAGGGCATCATTTGGATCGCTGTGGTCCTTGATGATCTTGAGTGACTTCCTCCTGCACTTCTCCTAGTAGATGTCATCAATGGAGGGGAGCCCACAGTGGCAGATCTTTTGAGATGTTCTTACAACTCTCTGCAGGTGTGAGCAGTGAAGTTCCCATACCAGGAGGCGATGCAGCCTTTGAGGACACTCTCAATGATGCCTCTGTGAAAGTCACAGAGAATACTGGGATCTATACCAAATTTCTTTAGCCACCCAGGAATAAAAAGGTGCTCCTGTGACTTCTTTACAACCTCTTTGCTGTGAAGGTCCCAGGTGAGATCCTCTGTGATGCTGATCTCCAAGAACAATGTTAAAGCAACTCACCCTTTTCACAGTTGCACCGTTGATTGATTGGATTGCCCCCCCTTAGTTCTGGACACACTGTGTGCCAGGTTGTTGTCATAGCACCATTGTTTAAGATGGTTTACCTCCTCCCTCTAAGCTGCCATGTTGGTGTTTGTGATCACGCTCATCACAGTCGTGTCATCGGCAAACTTGATCACCAAATTGGATTGATGTATAGGAGAGCAGTCATGCATGTACGGGGAACAGAGAACGGGGCTGAGGACACTCCTGTATTCAGGGTCAAGGGGGCAGAAGTGATGGACCCCCATCCTCACCACCTGGTGGCGATCTGATAGGAATCCAGGATGAGGCTGCATAAGATGGGCGTGAAACTAAGGTTACTGAATTTGGAGACCAGTCTGGAGGAAATTATTGTGTTAAATGCAGACCTTTAATCAATGAAGAGCATCCTGACATCAATTTTCTTATATTTTATGTGACTGAGAGTCCTGCAAAATACTGTGGACATAGCGTGGGAGACATTCTCTCAAAGCACTTACTCATCATGGGGATATAGGCAACAGGTCGCCAGTCATTCAGACATGTCACCTTGTTCTTCTGGCACAGGAACAGTTATGGAAGATTTAAAACAGGAGGGAAGTACACAAAGGGAGAGATTAAATATGCTTAAGAACACACCTGCCAGCTGTGCTGCACATGATTTGAACAAGCGGCCTGGGTTGCTATCCAGGCGGCTGCTTTTCAGGTGTTGATCCGACTAAACATTTGTTGCACTTTATCCTCTGCGATGTAAGTGCGCTGTACATGGTGGTGTTATTGATGGGTGGTGCACTAATGGAGGTACTGGGGCTGGTGCTGGTGGACCCAAACCTGGCATAGAAAAGATTCAGCTCTTCTGGCAGAGAGGCTGAGGTCTTGAAGGTACTGTTAGGTCTCGCCTTGAGGTCTGATATCGATTGAATCCCCTGCCATACACTGCGTGTGTCATTCCCACTCGACTGGCTCTCAGTCTTTGCCTTTTATTTCCTCTTTGCTGACTTAATTGCCCTGCAGAGGTTATAACGTGCCTCTTTCTCCTCCTCCTTGCTACCATTCCTGAAAGCCCTATCTCATGCCAAAAGAGCTTCTTTGACAGTATTATAAATCCACGGCTTATGATTGGTCAAAAATACAGATTGATTTTGTGTGAATAATGTCCTCTGCACTCTACAGGCTATATTCATTTATGTCTGCTAATGCAGGGCAAAAGACATCTTGGTCCATGAGTTCAAAGCAACCTTGTAACTCAGCCTCTGATTGGTCAGACCAGCAGCGGATTGTCTTCACTGTGGGCACTGTCTCCTTTAGCCTCTATTTATAGAGAAGCAGTAGTATGGTAGCGTGGTCTGACTTCTAGAATAGTGGGCAGAGAAGGGGTTTGAATGCATGGTGGAAGACAGTGTAGCAGTGATTTAGAGTTTTATGGACATGAGTGTCCTTTGGAATGTGTTGCACGTATTTAGGCAGCACTTTCTTCAAGGAGGCCTGGTTTCTGAGGACAGTGGAGACTGATTCTGGGTAATTCTTTTGTAAGAAGGCAATTTATGTGTAAATCCACTGACCAATTTATGAAGATTTTATAAATTAGATCATATTTGTCCAAGATTTTAAATATTTTATTTCATTATTTTTAATCGGATGACAAAAATAGTGCAACATCATTTTGGTTATTAAATCTTGCACATTTTCTGCATGTTTTGTTGATGATGAAGACAAGCTCGACTGTGAGAGGTATTGTGCAATATCCTGAGCTCATAACTGGGACTGTTTTTATGAATCAAATCTGTTTGTGTGTGGTTTCCTGTCTGGGTTATATTGCAGTACTCCACACAGTAGCCCTACAACTTAAAGTGCTTCTCCTTTGGATCATCATGAGATGACTCTACATCTACCAATTTATTCCCAATGCCAGTATTAGATGTCAACGCAGCAAGCAATATCTCTTGGCGAGTGTCCATTAGAGTAAAGTATTGGAGGCTGGAACAGCAACAGGGCCGACGTCCCTCTTATTCCTTTCACCTGTGATGTCCTCACCTTTGCCCTCCTCCTTCGGCCAGCTTTACACTGTACAATTTATACTTTCTTATAAGATTAATTCAAGTGGAATGAAGCATTGACTGCATCATTATCAGGTTGCTCCTAAAAGTTAGCGTTACCTCAGTGGTAAGCGTGTCCTTTGAAAAGAAAATTTAAAAAAAATTAAGAAAAAAAAGTGTCTCCTTTATTTTTCTTCCTGTTTCTCCAATTTAATTGAAACTTTTGTTGCTAGGCTACTGGACACACTGATATTTACGTTATTTCATGATGCATCCCCATTGGTTGGTTGGCTGAAAGGGATTGTCAAGGCAGTGACAGGCCGTCACACTGAGATGATTCCTTTGACACTGCTTGATATCTGTCGCAGTCTGCTTTTGCTCTCAAGACGGTTCTATCTATCATGTTTGCTCCTGTTTAACTGTGAGATCTACCAACACCGCTTTTGAGCTGCAGTGGACGATTTTTCCCTATGATTGCCCATCATTTGTCTGAGACAGCTGAAATCACATAACGTGAATCCAGCATTCATCCAAAAGAGGATCAAGACACCCACCGATTATCAAAGCCTCCTAAAACCCCCTGGGACCCTAGCAATTGGATGTCTAAAAGATATTAAATTCATGTCGGCTTTGGACATATTTGTCTTTAGGCGTTTTGTTCAGATGAATGCTGTTTAAGTTTTTTTTTTTTTAATAAAAAAGAGCCAGAATAATAGATACTATCAGTGGTTCTTCTATATTTTTTTTAAAGAATAAATCTTTAAAGCTTGATTGGCATGTATTTCCAACATCTCTGCCCAGAGGAACGATGCCAGATGTGATATTTTTGACAGGCTGTTGGTGGCTCATGTTTCATTTTTGCAAAGTGCTGAGGGCTTCAACAGGTACATACAGTATTACTGAATGAGAGAATAACCCAGAGATTGCATGCCGGGACAATTCTGGCACAACAGCATGTCCTTTGACAATCCAAAAATGTTTTGTTTTTTTTAGCTGTATAAATCGTTATTGTTTCTTTCTTGGAAATATGTCTGGGGCATCCGCTGATGTAATCCGCATCCTTGTTGCCAGAGAATGTAGAGATCCAACAATGGTGTTTGTTGAAATTGTCCAAAACATATAACATGTTTCAATGAAATGGTTGAGAAAGGGCTTTGTTCTCACTCCCACTGTTTCATCATCGCCTCGGTATTGACATTGGCATGAAGGTGGCATCGTGTGCTTGTGTGTGTGTTGGTGTGTATATCATTCTTTGAGACTGAAGTGGAACAGTTGACAGATGCTTCTGGTAACATAATCCACTCCTGTCACTCGTCTCTCATTCCCATCATCTTTGCTCAGTCACCACCCCCCCCACCCCATACACAAACACACTTTCTCTATTTTGTCTTCCAGTAAACATTTATTGCTCCACTGAATTTGATTCGCCCTCCATCCTCCAGCGATGCACATTCTCCACTCCACTCTGCCTCTTTGTGTACCTCCTCTGTCTGTACTTTTATACGCCAACCATCAATCTTTCCTCCCCTACTCTTCTAAAGTAAGTTTTTATGATTTTTTTTCTTTATCTTTGTACACCACCACAATGGGTTTGAAATAAAATTAATCAAGATGTGATCCAAGTGTAGACTTTCAGCTTTAATTTAAGAGGTTTTACAAAAATATGGTATTTACCATTTCAGAGATACAGCAATTTTAAGCAAAGAACCTCCATTCTTAATGGGATCAGTAGTATTTGTTGAATGTGAAATAACTAAATTGAACCATCATTTCTAGACAGCACGGTGGCTTGGTGGTTAGCACTGTTGTCTCACAGCAAGAAGGTTCCTGGTTCAAGCCTCCACAGGGGCCTTTCTGTGTGGAGTTTGCATGTTCTCCCCGTGCTT
>JBAMYA010099841.1:0-20576 GCA_037176975.1 Arrhamphus sclerolepis | reverse complement strand
ATACGTGTGTGTATCTATATGTATATATGCATATATCTATATATATATATATATATATACATGTATATATAATTTGATGCAGGGTTGGCTGGAAAGAAGACTGATTGAGGGCTTCTGCTCTGCCTTCCTCTGACAGTGAATGTTGTATTTAACTAGACAACTTCCTGCGGCTCAATGAAACGTTTAATTTATTTGGACAGGGTTATTATGGAAAGGGCTTAGAGTAGTAAGACATCAATGAAATGTTTCAACAAGTCATGTTCTTGGCGAGATATGAAAATGAAAGACAGATGTACGATTTGGCTGCGGCTCTTTGAAAGACTCCGCTGGAAGCTTTCTGTAATAAGTGCAAAGCTTCAATTTGAAGTCGAGGACAGAGATAATGTATTTCTAGAGAAATACATTATCGCAAATTCAAATTACACTCCATCAAAAATCTGAAAATCTGTAATAAAGTTGAGAAATTACAGTAAAATTGGCTTATCTGACACAAAAAAAGACGTAAAGCCAAAGTTTGGAGACTTGGTGTCTTACCTTGCATAAGCTGACAATAATCAACAGCTGCAGCACCCAAAGAGCTTCAGGCTGACCCATCACTGTTCCCTTCTCTCCCTTGTCTTGACCTAACTGTGACTCTGCAAGCATGCATGAAATTACAGATAATAACAATGATGAATAACAAAAAAAATACATGAAAAAAAAAACAATGAAAAAAAACTTCAAGCCTTAGTTTTGCCAAAGGTTACAGACTAATGTGTCTGCTGATCGCCTTTAGCTGTGCAGGAGGAGCACAGGTCCCTGGTGCTGAGGAGAGCCAGTCAGGCGCTGAGTGGAGAGCCACTGTCTTGAAGAATTTTGAGGGAGAGGTGTATAGATAGGAGGAGAGGGAGAAAGGGATGATTAGTTATTACGTCAACAAAGGCAGAATGAGTATATGGAGGGTATTGTACAAAAGTCTTAGGCGCCTCATGGTCTTATTTTAACAAAGTTGTAGTAACATCCATGTTTAGGTGAACTGATTAATATCTTTTTTAATTATCCTTTTTGCCTCAAATTAACAACACCTGGAGTAGGTGACAGGTGGCATTTTTCTGGCATAAAATATTCTCAAAATTGCATGATGAAATGACCTTAAGGAAGGTGTCGTTGTCCGAACTTTCTGTTTTGATTAAATGGATAAAGATAGTTTGAATTTTTGCATGAAATCACATGACAAGAGATTCAAAAGATTTCTCTTCCTTTGGACAAGTAAATGTAAAAGACAACCCTCTCCGTAACATAACACAGCCTGTGCATGCAAAAAGTTGTATGTTTTATAGTCTGCACAAGCAAAACCACTGCATGTATTTCATTATATGTTTCTTATTTATTTATTATATGTTGTGTCATGACCTTGCTGCCATATCAATTTCCCAGCTTGGGATCAATTATTCCATCAGCCTGTTCTGATATATCCTGATATTTTCACACATACAGTGAATAGAGATATGAGGAGCACTCTCAATGATTTTACATAAATATATATTAATTTTTACACAGATTGGGTCGTATATGCAAAGGTTGGTTCAATGCCAGCGTATACCATGTGTCCATTGCTGCTCCTCTTTCCTGATTAAAGGGGCAATCATCTCAGGCAGAATTCAATGACTAGATAAGTGGGTTTTATAGCAAAGTAGCAAGAAATAGCCATTATCAGACAACTGTCGGGATATTTGAGGTCAGAGAAGAAGAGCCACACTTTTTTTTTTCCTTTTTTTCCCCAGTGTACCATCTGTCATGATGAGTAATATACAGAATAGAAAACAGCACTGAAATGCTGGAACAATAACAGTAAAAAGTTGGTCTGTTTTGTTGTTGTTTTTAAATGACTCAGATGGTCTGCCTGCATATGGGACAGGTGGCATTTTCCCTGCCCTTCTTGAAAATCCATGCAACCTACATTTACAGCTGTCATGCACTTTCCAATCTATATGGGAGACATCCAACCATTTCCTTTCTTTCTTGCTTTTCTCTTTGAGACTCAGCTGCATGGTTTTTTCCTGGTATTTCTACTGGATTTCTCTTATTTGGGACAGCATTATTTGTAGCTTGCAGCCAAATGAAGAATGAATTATTAAACTGGACTTGTCTCTTTACTGTCTAGACTAAAAGAGAGCAGATATGCTGTCACTACGATCTGATAGCCCTCATATTTCAGCATTCATGTTTCATGGCTGAAAATTGGAGGCCAAACTCTGCTGGATGAGATAACTGTCCATGTGCTTCCTGCCAGAGATGCGGCATATATGTCAGAGCATGAGGGGCATGAAGGACTGAAGCGAGAGAGTTAAAGATGAATGACGTATGCTCATTCATGTACACATTATGAAATCAGTTCTGCACTTCAAATACAAGCCCGTTGACTCAACTGCAAAAGAAATTAATGAAAAACTTTTCTTCAGGTCGGCCTGACGTCACAGTGCTCATTCATAAAACTGTACATAAAAGTTTAAGTATAAAGTCCCTTGAATTGTTTTCATTTTCTTTATTATAATTATTTTTCGTTGTTGTTGGAGAAATGTAAAACTGAGACTGTTACAATGAAGATACCTGTGTAAAATGTATTTTTATACTTCGACTACAATAAATATTACGCATTCACTTTCTGTGCAATGCCCCCTGATCAGCTGCCTTTCCCTTTGACTGTAAATAACTATGGATGAACTATCCAGTCATGTGACCTGTAGATGTGTGCAGAGAGCCTACGCCAGTGTGCCATGTTGCAAAGAGGCAGGATGAAGCTGTTAGAGCCAATGGCAAGCACTTCAAATGAATCCAGGCATCCGATTGGTCAGCTTTATTGTATAATATAGCACTTTTAACATTGGAGTCAGTGGGGATTTGCTCTGTTTTCAAGCCAGCACCTAGTGGTCACTGGAGGAACTGCAACAAAACGTATTTCCTGAAAGGGCTTCAATCCGAAAGTGGGACTGTTGCCACTTGGCCTTTCTGTGACCACTGCAGTCATGTTATGTTTCTGCAGAAAGCCATGCACTTGTAATAAAATCTCTTTCAATGAAGAAGAGTAGGACTTTTTTTTTTTTCGCCCAATACATTTAATTCAAGTTTAATTCCACTCCTGCTTGCCAAACTGAATCTGCATCCTTAACTTCACCCTAAAATACAGAACAACAGTTAGGTTTTAACTGGAACTCTGACTACATTACATTTATTCTGTGATCGCTCGACTGGTTTCCAGTGACTTCAGTTACACATACATAATATTTCACAATATTTCAACGCTTGCTGAAAAGGATGGCTTTTCAGGATGGCTTTCAAGAAAAAGCAACTTTGGGTGGCATTTCATGCATTTTAATAGCGTTTTACTTGTAATTTCATGTCAAATCTCTTCAGTAACAAACATGTTATTAAGAACCTGATGTGAAACAGCAACGTGTTAGCATTAGCAACATGCTAACACTTTGTGTTGTGGAAATCCAGATGAAGCAAGGTCAGTCTACAACCATGCCAGTACACTGAAAACACTGAAGAAATGTAGCCATGCAAAAGGCTTTTAGCTATATGCTAAAAACAAAACAAACAAACAAAACAACTCACAATTGCAGTACAGTGCTAACATACAGATAATTATTCTCATACAGATGTTATTTTTTTGGTTTACATTTATCTTTATTTCTCTCTTTTAACCTATTAACTTATATATTCTTTGTACAGAAATGTATAATGTGCCTATTTTTTATGACCATTCTTGTTATTCTATTTGTTTTTTTATATTATTATTATTAATATTATATTATATATATATATTTTTTTTTCTTCCTTGTTTTTTTGCTGCTGCTGCTGTAACAAAGGATTAATTAAACATTATCTTATCTTATCTTAGCCGGGTGTTCACAGATGAGCATGTTTGCATGTTTACAATGGAAGGTAAAAGTATGTTGTCTGGTTTTCATGATTAAATTCATTTAATTCAATCTTAAACAAAAGCAACGAGTTTAAGCTGCTAACAAGCATAATTCCTTTTCTTTATTGAACAAATCCATTAAATTCATGGTCCTGGAGGGAAAAAGTGTGAACCTGTCAGTAGTTTGCACACCTGAAGTCCGGTAATGAAATTAGTTTGGATAATTTGCAGATAAAAGACACTTAATATTTTTAATTTTGCTGTTCATAACAAGCACCTGCTGAAAAAACCATGCCTGACTAAAAGAAGATTGATACTGTAAGTTATAGAGTACTCAACTTTACTTAAATAGCATCTATTACTGTACAAGTTGTAGATGCTTGCCAGAGACCCAGGGTATCACCTTTGAGCACATAATAGATAAAAAAAATAGAAGAAAAATAATCTTATTCACAGTCCACAGACAAACTGTCCATATATAGAGAGACGATATAGTAGGCTACTGCTACTTTTCCTACAAGAGGACAAGTTGTTTCCAAAGACATGCAGAATCCTGAGTGGGGTAAAGGAGAATCTATGAGGAACAGGAAAAGGTTTGAAGGCATTATTAGAAGCGCAAATGTCTTTGTGAGCCTACCATACATAAATCATTGTACAGGATGATCATGGTGGAACACCATGAAAGAAGCCACTGCTCTCCACAGAGAGACAGAAAAATCAATACCAAAAAATAATCTTGAAAGTTAGTACAGAATCATGTCTTGTTCTTAACTACCTCAGGGACTGAAGCACTTGCCTTTATTGAGGAGTAAATGAATTCCTGGTTTTACCAAAATGTTCCAGAATAATACCAGGGTTACTTTCTGACAGCTTAATTTGAGCAGACGTTGGCTGATGCAGCGGGTCAATTATCCTAAGCACTGAAGTAAATCAACCAGAGAATGGTTTAAAAAGAAGAAAAGCCACCTTTTAAAGTGGCCCAGTTTGAGCCCAGACTTTAAGCCCATAAACCCATAGAGAGCTCTTCATACCAGACACTCTACAAATTTGTAATAAAGCAATTTTCTTTGGGAGGAATGGTCAAAAATTCAACTTGAACTTTGTGCAGGTCTGATCCAGAACTATCAAGAGCTTGCTTGAAGTAAATGCTGCCAAATGAGGTTTGAGCATTTACTAACTCCATGGGTTCAAAGGTTTTCCTCCAAAACTGTATAATAAGTGTGCTTAATATAAACACACAACATTATAATTGTGTCTTCTTAAGCACATTGTGTTTATTTTATTGTGACTCACAGTGGGTAAAATAAGTGTTGAACACGTCACCATTTTACTGTTGCAGATAAAGATAAAATCACATTCTGTAGCAAACTAATACAGAAATTCAGTTTAATCCAAGGGCCTAATTTTTTTTATTTTGCATTGTATATTTCTTTGTCACATTTATAAGGAATGAAATGAAATTTAATTTTCTTGTGGCTTTGCTGGTAATGAAAAATGTCATTAGGATCCGGTGATGACAAATGATGATGCTGTACGAGATGAAATGGATTTATTTTCTGAGAACTTGGTCTGTACATTTGAGATATCAGTATTGTTGACGTATTTTTAACTTAGAATTTAATAAATTGTTTTTTAAATCTGGAATCCTGTCTCAGATGTCATAAATATTTGTATATCTATGAACTTAAAAAGGGATACTATTCTCTGGGTGAAATTCCTAGGGTGGCGTTGTTGAGCTGCTTATTTTTAGGGTGCGAGAACTTATAAGCTGAATAATATTCATGAGCCCCATTTAGTGCCGCCACATTTTTGGCTTCATTGTTGCATAATTGTCTTGAGACAATACACAGATGGATAAAAATCTTATCTGATGCCAGAGAATGACACGTGGCATGAAAACCTTATAATTGGTGGCTGCAGTCAGGGCAGGTTAGATGCTGCAGATGTTCTGCTCCAGCTGGAACTGCTGAGAACCTCGTCTGTGATGACTGTCTAGATGGGCTCAAGGCTTCACTGAAATGTTTTCAGACCTTGAGAGATTCTGTCTTCTATGGTAATTTTTTTTCCAGAGAAGATTTCTAATTTGAGTCCTTTCTTGAATGCATTCTTTCTTTACACCGTTTAAACTCCACCTCGCCGTCTCTTGTTGACTGTAAAGCTGCAGCTACACTGAAATTCATAAGCAATACTACAAAATGAACGAATTGGTGTGCAAGGCCAATGGGAATCTATCCAAACAATAAATAATGAATAAATAAAAGCACACATGTGGAATTAATGACTATTATGGAAAAGTTGATGCATTGTTTAAAATGACATTTTGTTTAATCTCTTGGACGATTCGAACCTGTGCATCAATACCTGCAGCAGATGTGTAGATGGTTTCTTCTGAAACACACTGGTGTGCCAAAAAAGAAAAAAAAAACTCCCTGATGCTCCCATCCATAAAAATAGTTTCAAACTGGCATGTGTCGTACGACTGTTTACCTAAACTGAGCAAACTGAAGTGGTGCTTTTGTTTTTTTGCGGTGGCTAAAGAACATCAGACGTCTATCTGCTCCTCAACTTGGACTAGTTGATTAAATGTGTTCAACAAAATAAAATGTCATCATATTAATTTAAATGTACATTATGTACGTTTATTAAAATTTGTTAATTCCCCACACAAATATGCATTAAAAAGATCTTGAGGCAATTGTACCACAATTTGTTATATTGCCAAAAAATATTAAAAATTGTTTCACAATATAAAACATGTTTTGCCCCAAATCCCCTTTACAAAGAACTGTACTCTGTAAGGACCTACATATTAGCACCATTTTGAAATACACTCCATGATACACCAATCAGCCAAAACATTAAAGCCACTAGCCTAACGTTGTTAAGGTCCCCCTCTTTCCGCCAAGACAGCTGCGACCTTTTAGTTGATGGACATTTGAGGGTCACCTGTGGACAGGCAGTAAATCCTTCACTTCCTGTGAGCTGCGCTGTGCGGCCTCCGTGGATCAAACCTGTCCTGGTGCATCCTGGATATTCCATATTCCATTTTTGTGACCTTTCTTTTCCTCCTCGCTGCACTCCTCCACTTGTTCCTGAGCAGTTTCTGAGGTGTTGTGAGCTACATTGTGACAAAAGTGTTGGGAGTCTCACTGTGGGACAGAAAGAGGGACTTGCGGTTTTCTCAGCAGAATGCAAGGATCACTGGTAGAATTCAATTCACCTGTTAATGGTTTTCATGTCGTGGCTCATGAATGTACATCACATAAGAAATAATTAACAACAAAATTACAACAGACAAATAAAAAAAATGAGGTTTCGTGTCAAAGAAAATTGCATGTGATGCTGAAATGTGTTTCTTTTGCGGGTTTTTTCAGAAGCTGAGAGACTGATCATAGCATTTGTGTAGCATAGCAAACAAAAAAATAAATGCATTAATTGACAAGGGTGAAAATCTAAAAGCACCACTTACTCCTTCAAAGAAAAAAGAAGAAACAAATGTATTAGGACAAGACAAACAATCGTACATGTGTGCACTTCTCTTAACAACACAGCATGTAAGTCCACTGTGAAAATGTCGTGGTTAAATGTGTGAACTATTAGCAGACAGAGTTAGTGAAAAATATGCATGTTTAGATGAGAGAGCTCTGTTGGTGGCACATCAACTTATAAATACAGTGTGTGGTCTTTAATGTAGTTTTCTTCCTGCATGTAAAGTGTCCATGGCTCTTTTTTCCTATTGCAATACTCCTGTTGTTGACTCCCTCAACATTGTTAACCATTGTAGCAGACTGGACCCACTTCAAAACCAAACTTCTGGTTCCCTTTTCCAAAATCAGACACAGTTACATCAATGACAGGGAGCGTGGTTGACAGTGGAGCGTCAATTTCCAACACAGTCCTCTCTTGTCCTGAGCGGGTCTGCAACAAAGATGGTCAAACTTAAAAAACAAATACACACAGAAAAAGAGTATTTTTGCACTTTATGTCAGTGTAGCTCACCTGGCACCCGTCATACAGTGCAGTGATATAATGTGTGTTCTCGTGTGTGAGCTCCTCCCCGTCACTGCCTCTGAAACGCAGCGCATGTTCGTAACTGTATGTGGCGGTGTGCAGCCAGGCAGCAGAGTTCAGGCAGTGATAAGTGAAAGTCTGCTTAGCTGTGGCACTTAGCAGCTTCAAGAAGTTCAACTGGACGACGTCGACTGAAACACCATCCGAGCCAGAATAGGAAAACTGGAGGAAAAGCAACAAAATCACATGTTAAGAGCAGCATAACACCATGGAGAAGTATACGGAAATGAAATGTGCAGCGAGCACTTCTAAACAAACAGCATTTAAGTGCATACCGTATTTCCTCAAACATAATGTAAAGCCACAATGTAAATGAATCTAACCCTAACCTTTGCCATTTCTCTCATCGCTCTCAAAAACCTTTAATTTTTTCTCACCTTAAAAGATGCTGTCTATGATCACTTCCTAGACAACAGTTTAATGACTATTGCGGGTCTCTAATTGACTTGCTGTGATGAAAGTTATAGTGTGATGTCACCGCACGAGCTGAAACCAACTCTGAAAAGCACCTGTAAACTTACTGCCACATCGCTTTCAACGTTGTAAGAAGCAGAGAGACAAAAAAAATGTTTACAGCCAAATAATAACATAAAATCACTTGAGATTTTAATCTGTAAAGATGTGTAAACAATGTAAGAACAATATCTGGAATTTTGGGGGTCATGATAGAAGACCCCTGGACGTGCTTTGCATCACCTCTAGGAGCCTCCGGGCTCACTCAGCAGAACGCAGATGAGAGCTCTGCCGGGACTTGTTTCAAATGTGAAACAAGGACAGATGGACGGACGGATGGATTTAATCAGAGTGAAGGTAACGTCAGCATCACATGGGTCAATTCCTCTTCACAATACAAAGCATTTCATGAACAGCTCGCTCAATAATGCAGCTTTTTTTTTTTTTTATTCAAAAATGCCCCCACAGAACAGGTCTGATTGGGCCTAAAACAACTGGCAACTTTAGCAGTCAGTTACTGGGTGGATTATTCTTTTCAAAAGATTTGCTTTCACGGACCAAAACTAAACGTGACGTATACCAATTTTTCACATTTCCGCACATAATAAAAAAGTGCCCACTCCTTACAAGGCCTTTAACTAAGTGCAGTCTTAGGTGAGCAGTACATGACATATTATACTGTGTCTTAATACTAATACTTCATACTATTCAGCATCTAGTCGCCTCTGCCGTAATGTCCACCGTAGTTCTGTGAACTACAGTAGTTTAATCGCTGTTGATGTGAGATGGTGCTGTAATCCATATGCAGTCGTCTGACTGAGATGGGATCAGGGAGTTACTCTGTCTGGTTTTTGTCGACAGCAGGCACAGACGATCACAGCAGCAAGCTGCTCCGTAAAATGAAATTGAAACCACCGGGTCCTGTTCATCTTAAAAATAGCTTAACACGAGCAAAAGTCATTTGTTCTGCTTTAAAAGAGACCGAGCCAAAATGCAGAAGCTGTTTATGGGAAACTAAATAAATCCCATAATTCAGTAGGATGTAGAACCCCCTTTAGCAGCTATAACTTTAAGTAAACATTTACTGTATCATGTATCAACAACAAGCACCTTTCTAGTCCAGGGACCACTTAAGGCATGTTTACAGCACAAGCAGCTTTCTTACAGACACACACATTAACTGATTTATTTATTAGACCGAATTATTGCTATAATTACATTTATTATTCCTAATATTACTTCTATGAATCAAATGACAAAACAGTAGATGTAAATGAAGCCTAGATGGGATTTAGTGTCAACAAATTAGCCTAATCAACAATCTCTAAGCAAGAAATCTGGCCAACTCTTCCTCCCAGCATTGCTTAAGTTCACTGAACCATGCTACCTGCTGCGCTAAACATGATGTGTAAACAGAATAATAAACTTGAGCTGTTGGCAGAGCGAAATACAATCGTAAAAAAAAAAGGGGAAATGGCATAATCTTTTAAAACTAATAGAATCTAGAATAGATGAGCTGATGTCTCTCTCAAGGACGTGGCACGCAGCCTTAAAAAAAAAAAAAAACTGTTTTGGTTGTTTCTTAGTGGATGATGTGAGTGTTGTCTTAAAATAAAAGTTTAAAGCCTACATTGGAAGGAACAATTTATCAGTTTCGCAAAGTCATTTTTTGACAACAAAAAAAATCTATAAAAAAAAAGATTGTAATAAATTTTAAATTAAAAATATGATTCTTAAATTTAAAACATACAATTGTACGAAAGTCTTGACTTTCAACAAAATTTGGGGAATTTTATTCAAAAAGTTGACAAAAATGTACTTTTTGTGACAAAGTTGTCCTCTTGGAAAATCTGGAATTTCCCCCAAAAAAAAGAACAAACAAAAACAAACAAAAAAAAAACAAAGAAAGAAAGACATTGTTGGACATAACGTCATAGTTTTCAATTAAAATTTTTCTGTTTTGTGAGTCAATTTTTACAACAGAGCTTTATTATTAAGTTTAACGTCACAATTTTTTATGACAAAAAGTTGAGTCAAAGTTATACAAGATTTGCAATTTATGACAAAGTCATAAATTTTCATTTAAAAAAAACATTATTTTTCAAAATTTTTTTTTTTTTTTTTAAAACAAAGATCTTTTTTATCACTTAATTTTACAGCAAAAAAAAAATAAAATACAAAGCTCACAATTTTACATTAAATGTTTAAAATACGTCAAAAAGTTGTGATTTTACAAAAAGTCAATATTTTAGGCCCAAAACATTGTGAGCTTGCAAAAATTCTCAATTAAACCCCAAACCTTTTCTTTAAAATAAATAAATAAATAAAAAGTCTGTTTACTGAGTGGGCTTTTTTCTGTTTGCTTAAGCACCAGGCCCCAAAATGTCTCTGCATGACCCTGACAATATTTGTATCTTCAATAAATATTAATCAGTACAGAAACTGTTATTTAACAGTGTGTTTAGGAGTACCTACATTTATACAGTCTTACACTCAAAAGAAGTCTTGCTGCCTTTGAACAGCAAGTGGAGTCAAGCTTCCTGCCTTTTCAAACAGCCAATTTTCTCCATGGGAACAGTCGCCCGAGCTGAACAAAGCACCACTGAATCCCATTCCGTTGTGGAAAAGAAAAATGTTTCCAGCCCTCATCACTTCAGCATTTGTTGTTCGTTGTGAAAATAAAACGAAAGTTGGAAACATGCACTTAAAATTACCTTGTGCTTGAAAAGAAGAAAGAAAATCGTAAACATTTAGTCAAGAGAAATGCGCTCTTAACGGATTCCATTATTAACTTTAGATAGGCTGATAGTTTACTATTAGTGATAAGGACTGCTTTAAAAACAAAGTGCTAAAATAACAAGTATACTTAATGTTGCTTCAACTAAATGTGTCCCGTATGTGCGGCATCATTTACAAATTACATCAAAATAGTAAACATTTGAAGTTTTCTCCCAGAGTGTGGCATGCAAAGATATTCTCTGATTTATAATTTAATTATTGTACTATACCTGCTTCCCTTTCCTGAATTTACTGTACCAGGTACCAGGTTTTTCCCCTTTCCATGCAGCTAATTTCACCTGATGATTGAGAGAAAAAAAAAATTATAATCATGGTGAAAACTGATGATTAAATCAACTTTGAGAAAATCTTCATAATCTAACCGACTGGAACTTCTTGTCAGGGTACAGGCACGTTTCTCCCTGTGCAGTGAAGTTACAGAAGACCTTGAAAGAGTCTCTATGGCAACCCTGGTTGGGATCTATCCAGTACTCGCCTGAAGGGTGGACAGAAAAAAAGAGAGGTGCTCAATGAAGTCAAAAGAACTTGAGGCTAAATGCAAGGTCGACAACAAACCACTTATATAAACCACTTATATACGATGTTAAAAAGAGAAAGAAATGCAGAGACAGAAAAACAACAGTAAAAAGAAGAAATGAGTAAAGTACCATTGGGCAGCTCTGGATGGAGGAGCCAAAGCTCTTTGCAGGTTCGGGCAGGGCTATGGTACGTTCCCTGTGGGTTACGTAAACCTTCTACCTCCACTTTCATAGACGAAAGAGATGCAAACACTTCTTCCATGCCCTGGCCCTCCTTGTCCTTCATCCAACCGTCCTGCACAGCTTGGTCTCCTTGAATCCATCCCTCTCCGTCATCTATGGCCTCCTCCTCATTTTCAAATGCAGCACCATCCAGAGTGTGAGTCCTTCTTCTCCTTCCTCGCTCAGGCAGAGGTGCGATCCCAACTGCTGGCCGTCCCTGGTGAGAGGAAAAATGAGAGGAAATAAAGAAAGAAAGACATGTAGCCAAGGTTTATGATTATACTTAAATAAATTAAATCTCAATGCACTGCATTTCTGTAAGTAGAACTCACTGGGGGTCCTGGAGGCCCTGCAGGACCAGTGTCTCCTCTGGGTCCAACTGGACCCTAAATAAATACAGCAAAATAATATGTTTTGTGTGGAAGTTGAAGTTAGGGTTGGATGAAATAGCAATGAGAAATCAATTGCTTTAAAGCAATAAGCTTCAATGATACCTGGTTTCCTTTGTTGCCCTTTAAACCAATGGCGCCCTGTAAGAGAAGTAAGTAACACAAAGGCAGGATGACCCTTCTTCTTAGCAATCTTCAGGCTAAAACTGTGGAATATATTTGGTGTCCGTGTCTTGTCAAGAGGACTGTATATACTCACTGACAGTCCTGTGGGACCAGGAGGACCAGGGGGACCTAATGGGCCAACTGGACCCTGGTATTACAAAAAAAACAAACTGTCAGATGGAAAGACAGGCAGATCTGCTGGTCTGCACCACAAGACATTCCTGGTTGCATGATGTTTTGATTGATGAGCCTGGAATTATGTTATATTATTGCTCAAAAACCTTATAGTACTTTAATTTTCAAATATTCAAATGCATTGGAACCACTGCACAGTCTATTCTAAAATCAAAACCACAAAGAAAAAGCTATCAGGTTTTTTTTTTTTACTGTTTACAATACAGAAAGTTGGGGGGGGCTGTTCAAACAAATAGCAGTGTGATGTTCAGTTAGTGAAGTCATTCAATTCTGTGAAAAAACATATAAAGAAGAGCAGAAAATGAGGTTGCTCAGATAAAATCATCTCCAACGCTTAAAATAGCAACCAAAACCGAGAAATTACCACTTAAATACCAGACGGGGTTTCGCGGCGTACCGGCTAGAGAACTGGGCTGGCAACCGGAGGGTTGCCGGTTCTATCTCCGGCTGCTACCAATGATGTGGGCGGGCAGAGTGCTGAACAAGTGCCTCCCCACGTCCACATACATGGATGAGGTGCACCTGAGCAAGGCACCTGAAACCCCTGGGTGCTGCACCGCAGCAGCCAACCACTCTGGGTCCAGCAGGGTCAAATGCAAAGGCAGAATTTCCCCACGGGAATAAATAATAGTAAAAAAAAACAAAAAAAAAAACATCTTTATTTATAAAACACTTGGTTAAAACAAAGTGTTGTACATGAGGAGTACATAAGACATAAAAACAAAATAACTATGTAATACAACTAAAACAGGAATAAAAAAAGACTACAAACCTGTAAAAACAAAACAAAGTCAAAGCATCTCATGCTGGGTTTAAAGTAAAGGTAGATTTTAAGATGTTTTTTAAAAGTGGGAAAAAAGAGGCCTTTCTGATGTGTAAAGGCGGTTTGTTCCAGATCTTAGGAGCAGCAATTGAAAACGCTCTGTCCCCTCTGAGCTACCGCTTTGATTTTGGTAACCACCAGGAGCAGCTGATCAGCTGACCAGCCAACAGCTGAGAGACTGAGCAGGAGCATACGACTGAAGCAGCTCTGAAAGGCATCGTGCAGCGAGACCATTTAAGGATTTAAAAACAAATAAAAAAAGTTTTAAATGACCTCAGGCAGCCAGTGAAGCGAAGCCAGGATGGGTGTTATATTATCTCGCATATGTGCTCCAGTTAAAAGACACGCAGCTGTGTGACTATATGAAGCCAAGCTATCAGCAAGAAAAGTCCCATTGTTGAAAAAACATGTGCTGACGAGGTTACAGTTTACAAAAGAGCTCAATGAGTGGCCTAAAGAGAAAGGGTGCAACACGTTTTGGGTCTAGGGGCTGCAGATAAATCACTGAATTCAAGCCACAGTACACTGAGGACAGTGAAGCATGGGGGTGCAAGCATCATGATATGGGAATGTTTCTAAAACTATGGTGTCAGGCCTATCTATCGCATTCCAGGGATTATGGATCAATTTGAATACAACAAAATACGTAAAAACGTCAAGTTGCCTTATTCCAAAGAGCAAAAATGCTTGAAATGGGTGTTTTAACAAGATGACCCTGAACACACCAGCAAGCAGCAGCATTCTGGTTCCAGACCAACAAGATTAATGTCATGGAGTGGCCAGCCCATTCCCTGGACATTGATCCAACAGAAAACTTGACAAGTGACATCAAAAATGTTGTTCTTGAGGCAAAAACAATAAATGCAGAGGAATTATGGAATGTAGTCTAATTGTCCTGGACTGGAATACCTGTTTACAGGTACCAGATGTTGACCTATTCCATGCAGCGCAGATGTGAAGCAGATCTTAGAAACAGTGTTTATACAATTAAATATTAGTTCAGTGATTCACAGGAAAGACAACTCATTAAACTTTTTTCAGTTTACACAGTAAAGAAAGCTGAATTTGTAAAAGAAATATACACACTGCTATTTTTTGAACAGCCTAATAATCATTTTTCTTCACGTCTTAAAAGTAATAAATTTCAAAAAGATGCTCATGTTTTTCTTTGGAATAGAATCTGCAGTTCACAATACTTATGAACCGTGTTTTGTAATAAAAGCTATTACAAGGATTTTGAGCTTTACTCCCTTTTTTAAACACACAGCTTTTATTTTAAACACACCTGTAAATTACGCCAAATCATTTCAAACATTCCAACCTAGACTGCCAAAGATTCAGCAGAACAAGAGCATATTTTGTTGATTATTTAATTGTTTCTTCTGATTTAATGATAACTGTCAAACACAGACTAGCACAGATCTTATCACGTGGATTGTATCATGGAAGGATTAACTTATAATGAGAAAATTACTATCATCCACAATACTTCTGATTAAAAATGCTGTGCATGGTAGGGAGGGATGGATGGATGGATAGATGGATGGATATATAGATAGAACTTTATTAATCCCCGAAGAGAAATTCAAATTTTATATTAATGAAACCTTTTATCTTTTTTTTTTTTTTTTTTTTTTGTATAATTTTATTATTTAATTCATTTATTTTATTTATTTGTCATTTGTAGAGAAACTGTAAAATACTCTACAAGCACTTGTAAATGACTTGTAAATTTAATACAGTCTGATAACTTTTTTCTTTTAACATCAACTGTATATAAAAGATGGCTGTTGCTCGTCCTGGCCAACTGCTCCAGAAGCAATCAGTCATGTACATTAGAGAAAAAGAAACTTGGAAGGCCTGGTATATTTGTCAATTTTTGATCTGAGATCATTTCCCTTTTGGTTAAAACAGTGTAGAGAGTCAACTTCCATTTATATTTCATGTTATTTCTGGCTCCGAAATCTCAAGATTCACTGGTGAAATAAAAAAACCTGAGTGCTTCAAAATGATTATTGACAAAACAACAGTGGCTACTGCTCGGCTCTGAAAAGTGAAATCAAAGCTGGAAATTAAATAACAAAGAGGTTCAAACACTTCTAGCTCCAATGGGCTCCCATTAAAAAATATATATATATATTTTGTTACCAGGGATGAAAGTCTGTCTAAATATCCTTTGTGAGATTGTTTGAACAAGATACCAACATAAACCCGTGGACAGTTTGACCTCATTGTCCTCTAGCTTGGAAGTTGGGGTGCTAATGTGCCTGTTTCAAGTGTATTTGCACCTCATCTCCTTTTGGACCTTGTAGTCCCTGGTTTCCTGGTAGTCCTCTATCACCCTTCTCTCCAGTGTCTCCTGGCGGCCCGATCAGACCTATTAGACCACCATGACCCTGCATTGATATGAATGGTGTTAAAAACAAAGTCACAATGAAGGTCAGTGGGAAAGTTTGAAGGTGCAGTTTACATTTACCTTGTCTCCTTTTTTGCCAGGGTCTCCCTTTAGACCAGCTAGACCTGGTGGACCCTGAGAAGATGAAGTTATGATTATATAGACAATGTATATATCACTTCCCAGACATTTACAGAAGAAAGGATGCTACATAATGGTAAGTTTCGCCCTGTCTGAACTTTTACTGCATTAAAGTCCATAAAAATGTTTCTGTCTCAATGTCTTATGTTCATGTTCTATTGGGAATAAAATATAGGTTTATGATATTTGTAAATCATGTGGTACCACATTGGACTCCCATTTGCTTTCACAACTTCCCTAATTCTTCATGGCATATATTAAACAAGGGGTTGGAAATATTGCTTCAACATTTTGGTACATATTGGCATGATAGCGTCACTCAGTTGCTGCAGATTTGTTGGTTGTATATCCATGATATGAATCTCCTGTTCCTCTTGCAAAGGGTGGGTTGAGATATGGTGACTGTGGAGGCCACTGGACTACAGTGAACTCTTCTTCATGTTCAAAAAATCTGTTTGAGATGGTTTGAGCTTTATAATATGGCACATTATTTTGCTGAAAGTAGCCATCAGAAGATATGTACACAGCAATGCTCAGGTAGGAATTTAAACAATGCTCAACTGGTATTAAGGGGTGTCAAGAACATATTCCCTGTACCATTATATCACCACCAGCACCCTAAACCTTTGATACAAGGCAGGATGGATCCAAATTCTGACCCTACCATTTGAATGAAGATAAAAAAGAAATCGAGACTTGTCAGATTTGGTCTTTTTTTTTTTCCAATCTTGAATTGTGCAATTTTGTGAAAGCTGTGTAAACTCTAGCATCAGTTTCCAGTTCTTAGCTGAAAGGTGTGGTCTTCTGCTGCTTGTAGTCCCTTCAAGATTCGATGTGTTGTACATTCACAGATGGTATTTTGCACATCTTGGCTGGAACAGGAGGTTGTTTGACTTAGTGTTGCTTTTCTATCATCTGTAACAAAGTCTGCCCATTCTTCTCTGGTCCCTGAAATTAACAAGGCATCTTCATCCAATCAACTACCCCTCACTGGAAATTTTATCTTGTTCTGACCATTCTCTCTAAACCCTAGGGGTGGTTGTGCATGAAAATCGGTGGTTGAGCATGAAAATCCTGGCACCAACAACCATGCCACCTCCAAAGTCTCTTAAATCTCCTTTCTTCCTCAGTCTGATGCCTGGTTTCAACTGTAGCAAGTCATCTCGACCCCGTCTACATGCTGTTACAGCTGGCAGTCTGCACTTCCTTCCTTCAAAAGTGTGTTGCCAGCTTTGTCTTGGGTCTGGGACTTACGACTTGCTAACCTGAGTTTACTCCTTTTGGACCTTTGCTTTTTGCTTGCTTTGCTTGCATTTTTTATGAACAATATTTAACCTCTAACATTAAACAACTTTGATCTACCAATTCCACCTGGTTCATGTTGCCTCTCCTTTCCCCAATGAGCCAGAGTGTAACAATGCCTAAATGCACTGCGTTGCTGCCCTGTGATTGGCTGATTAGCTATTTGTGTTAAGCTGTTAAACAGGCGTAATAGAGTGTCTAGTGAATATATGATACGGATATCAGTGTTTTTACCATAACAATCGCTTAAAAATGGCTGTTTGCTGGGTCATCTTACCATGGGACCTGGTGGTCCTGTCTGACCTGGGGGTCCATTTAAACCCTGCTCACCCTACAGAAAGACACGAAAAGAGAAAACAATGAGCTATCTTTCACTGTGCTTTGGTGATTAATTATTTGCTTTTTCTAATTGGGCTTACTGCTGGGCCTGGGATCCCTCTTAGGCCCTGGGGACCAGGTTTCCCAGGATGCCCCTGACCACCTGTTGGCCCTCTCTTTCCAATAGGACCCTCTAATCCGAGAGCACCCTGAAGAAACAAAGCAGGGACATCCTCAGACACTGTCAGTATATATTATTATTCAAAATGATGTTTCTAATACATACCTTTGCTCCTTTTGAGCCATCCTTTCCTTGTTTTCCTGGTTTTCCCAAGTGACCCTGGAGAACAACATTTTCAAACATTTTACTCTGAATCTAAGCAGGCATACTGTCAGAATTAACAAATTAATCTCAGAACATAAAAATAGAGGATATAGAAAATATAAACAGGCTCTGACACACTAAACAGAAAACCACAAACCCTTCGCCCAGGAGGTCCAGATGGTCCAGGTTCCCCTGTTGCTCCTGGTGGTCCCTGAGAAATTCAAACCACCAGATTACATTGCTAATATTTATCTTGTTTGACTACAGTATCCTGCGTTAATTTATTAAAAGCTGTTAGATATTTGTCTGTACTGTAGTAGTGGAGGGGCTTACAGATTTTCCAGGATCTCCTGTGTCTCCTTTAGATCCAGGGACTCCATCTATACCCTTATGAGGAAAGGAAAATTGTGACCAGAAGAATTCACACTTTTCCCTCAAAAAACAATTCAGCACACTAAAAGACTGGCTGATGAAAGGACGAGGGGTGAGATGTTGCAAAACACTACTTTGATTTGATGTTTTTCCATTTCCAGCAACAACTTTAGCTGCTCTCAAACAGGCACTTCCATTAAAGTGAACATTGGTGTCATAACTGAGTGATCCCCCTGACACTAACATCTTTCAAGTTCAGTGTCTAACACACTTATATTCAACATGGCACAAATCTGAATTATTAGTCAAATTAAACTGTTCAAAGGCATTTGAGCTGCAGCTTCTCCTCTCTGTTTTTAAATGCTCCAATAGACCAAACTTTCGCTGCAAGAGAGATATACATTTAATGCAGAATATCATATTAATATGTTACAACTGTAGCAGTGTAAGAACTTGCAGAGTTTTATGTGAGGGTACAGCTTCACATCTGACAAACAGTAGTGAAAGTTTTTTTCCTAAGCTGAAATGAACAATTGTACTTTCTGAGCTTGTTACTTTAGGTCGATAAACCCTTGTGAAAAAAAAAGCATCAGTCTTTTTTTTTTTTAACATCTATTGCTAAATAAATTTAAATATGCAGAAAAGTTATATATTCAGCTGTTTCTGTCCACCACCACTAAGTTTCATAACAGAACCAGTATATGTAAATGAGTGAAAGAGTTTAGTTTTTCTTTCTTTTTTTTGCCAATATTTTGCAAAACACATGGTACCTCTATAGTTTCTTTAAGCTATTATTTTAAAGTTTCACTAATTTTATATTTTCACCCTCCACACTCCCTGAAAATTGTTCACAACATCTGATTTGGATATCTCTATACATTATGGGAAATTGTTCCTGCATTTAAAACGGCAGACTAAAAGACAAAATATAAATATCAATGAAATAAAATAGAACAAAATAAAATGTTTAGACCAGAAACTACCAGAACTGCAAGATTGTACTGGAAGGACTGGCAGAGCCCAGTCTTGCCCCAAAAAGGACTGGGTCCAATTCCACAATTTCCAAGAAATTGTTCCAGATCTGCACCAACAATAATTTGGTCTAGCTTTTATCCATGCTCAAACTCCTCTCCATGTTTCATGAAATTAGGCCAAGTGGCTTTTGAATAATCCTGCTGGGGGTTTACAGAAAATAGAAAAGCACACAAACAGAAAACACAGATGGAACTGATAAAGAAATCAGACACTTACATTGGGGCCAGCCTCTCCCTGCTGCCCGAGGTCGCCAGTCAAACCTATAGGACCCTGTGGAGAGAGGGAGATTTATATTAACATTATATAAATTCTTATTATTATATAGAACAGTGGTACCAACGATAATGTGCAGTCCGTGCAGTGTGAGACAGTTTGACTGACAAAGTGTATAACAAATATCTTCCTTTTAAATGTGCAGAAACTACATTGCTATAGAATCGCCAGAATGGAAGAGAGAAAGAAAACCTCCTACAGCAAAGTTGCTTCTTGACTGATACACCCTCAGTGCAGGAGGGAGCGCTACCGCAGATGGTTCAACTCTGTTTAGTTGTACTTTATTCTTTATCTTTATTCCACTCCACAGGTGGATCTGTTCAACAGCCTTTTACACACAACTCCAACTCAATGTTCACAAAGTATATAGACTGTTTATGCTAATCTTTTGTTTTTGTATATTGTATTTTTTGTACAAAGTATTTGATCTCCTTCTATACCTTAACAATCTGTTCTTTGGTTTCTGATTTAATATTGTCTTTTTCTTTTTGTACTTTGTAACATTCTTGAGCTGGTATAACCAGTGAATTTCCCTGCTGTGGGATCAATAAAGTTGATCTTATCTTAAACTAGATACTGATTGTTTGGAGCCACAGTCTCCAAGGGAAATAAGCCACACGTTATTTAAATATTGTCATACTAAATTCTAAACACTAAACTGAGCAATGACTGAGGTGATAATTAACTTTTTTTTTATATCTTCCTTTGTCTCAGCTGCAGCTTCTTTCAAGGTTTGGCGACACAACTGTTAATAAATATATTTTCTATATTTTCTAGAAAAGTCTAATTTAAAAAAAAATGAAAAAGAAAATAAAGGGGGAAAAAGCCATCTGCTTTTAAGTAAGTGAATAGGTAAGAGTCTTTTTTTTTCCCTAA